>PVJC01029086.1:0-22125 GCA_004026665.1 Murina feae | reverse complement strand
AGATGGGCAGTAGGCAAGCTTGGGAGGCAGGCCGCACCCAGCCCTGGCCATGCTCAAAAAAGAGAACAACATGCAGGGGAGGGCAAGAGTCTGAGAGATCAACATAGAGGGGGTGCCTGCTCCAAGCCTCCACGGTGTGCCTGGGGGCAGGCCCCCAGCAGGTAGACACACACAGGAGGACTGCTCTGAGCCTCAGATGTGGCTGGGGGCAGGTCCCCAGTGGTGACACACACACACACACACAGAAGGCGCCTGGCAGACTGGGGCCATCATAGGATATCCACTGAGGGGTCCCAGACTGTGAGAGGGCACAGGCCGGGCTGAGGGATTCCCTCCACCCCTAGTGCACAAATTTTTGTGCACCGGGCCCCTAGTATCTATATATAAGCTAAGCGGCTAGAAAGATTGAAATGACTAGAACCACTGGTCACTATGATGCACATTGCAGCTGGCCAACCTTCCAGGACCCCTACCCCCAGCCACCCCACCCTGGGCCCAATCAGGCCCCACAACCAGATCTGGGGTGGGGCTGGAGGCCAACTTTCCATGGCCCCTCCCGCTGACTGGACCCCACCCATGTATGAATTCATGCACTGGGCCTCTAGTATTTTATATTACTGACTAGGACTATTCCAGAATTTCCTGACTTACCTGTAGTGCATTTAAATTCAGTGCAGAAAAAAAAAATAAAAAAAATAAGCCTCTACTTGTAAAGATTGCCAATGCAGACAAGAGTTGTTGTTGCTATATTTTAGAAGTAAACAGCACAGGGTGGCTTTGACATTATTTGAATAAGGTCTTTATTTTGCTTTAAGTGTTTTAAACCTGTTCAGAGTGATCACAGAAATCCAAGATAACTCTCTCCCCACCTTGGCACAGCCTATGTCAGCAGTTTATACTTAGTTTAAGAGTCATATAACATTGAAGTTCCATCACCTCACTCACTAATCAAGGAGTGCTGGAGAGAAATGGAAAAACACTATCCTCTAGACCAGTGGTTCTCAACCTTCCTAATGCTTCGACCCTTTAATACAGTTCCTCATGTTGTCGTGACCCCCCAACCATAAAATTATTTTTGTTGCTACTTCATAATGTAATTTTGCTATAGTTATTAATCATAATGTAAATATCTGATGTGCAGGATGTATTTAGGTGACCGCTGTGAAAGGGTCATTCTACCTTCAAAGGGGTTGTGACCCACAGGTTGAGAACCGCTGCTCTAGACAATCCCAAGTCACTGACAAGATACTAGGCTGTGCCAAGAACCCACTATTTGAGCCCTTCAGGAAAGCTTCTATCTATTTAAACAATTTAGATCTGCCATTAAGGAGATTAATATTTAACTAAACTTTAGAGATCTTATTTGTCAGTCTCCACATTTCTCGGTTCCACTGAGCTTCTGGCAATGATTTTTATAATGAACTAGAGGCCCAGTGCATAAAATTCATGCCCAGGGGGTGAGAGTCCCTCAGCCAAGCCTGTACCCTCTCGCAATCCAGGACCCCTTGTGGGTGTCTGACTGCCTGTGTGATTAGACCTAAACCATCAGTTGGACATCCCTCTCACAATCCAGGACTGATGGTTCCTAACCACTCACCTGCCTGCCTGCTTGATGCCTCTAACTGCTCACTTGCCTGCCTGATCACCCCTAGCTGCCTCTGCCTCAGCCCCCGCTGTGGTGGCTTCATCCAGAACGATGTTTAGAAGGTTGTTCAGCTGTCTGGTCTAATTAGCATATTACACTTTTATTATTATAGATTGACCAAGTTCCATCCATTTCATAGAAAATGCTGGCCATGGTAGTAAGGATAACTGGAGTACAACATTCAAAATTGAGGTCTTTTTAAAAATTAATCTTGTTATCCCCTTTGACTCTGACATGTTAATCAAGTAGCAGCTTTCTCTCTTTTAACTCTGTGCTTGCCAGTGAAGAGACAGAGGGAAGCTAGGCAGTCAAGGATCAGGACCATAAAGGGGTAATAAAACTGGGGTACTCAGCTAGGTGAAATTACTAAGGCACTCCAACTGGGCAAGGAAGGAAGGGCGCAGGCAAGAGGCATGAACTTTAAAATGTATGGATATTGCTAAGATAGGAAATGTGCAGATAACCAATTACAAGGTGCTTAAACGAATCCCAAGGATGTTGCTAAGGCAGAATTCTTTGAAAAGACCAATCAGGAACTAGCAAGGCTGTACCCACCCACTAGATTAAAAAGCACACGCTTCCTCTTGGCCTCTCTCCCATGCATGCAATGGGTTCCTGATGTTTCTGAAGCTGGGGATCACATCCCCTGTGCCCACGTGGCTTGTGTCCATTTGGGACTCTACACAAGGACTAATAGACACCCAACTGTAACATGGAAAAGAAGCTCTGGACACTGGCCTGCTCCTGGAATCCCAACTGCACATTTTCCAGGACTGACTTCTCTCAATCAATGTTGCTTCCTCTAACCCTTTTTGTCTGCCACTTTATTCTTTGATTTCATGAGACTCAACACCCCACATTTTGGTTTCACCAGTTCTGCCTGAATATTGCCCTGCATACCTATGGCAGACTTTAATAATCAGTGATAAGTTTTTCTCTTCTTTGAGGCCAAATATAGTTTTATAATTTTTTTTTTCAAATTGGTGCTGAGAGCATTGCCTAGTTAAAACATCAAATGAAGTCTATTTGCAATGCCAATGGCAAGCTCCTACTCTCTGTCACTGTAATCAGTGGCTTGGGTCTCATTCTATACCAGATGGATTACCTAAAACCAATGGCACATACTAGAATGCAATTCTACTCTGGTTGTTTGACATACCAGCTAACATTTGCTCGAATATCAGCATTTGGGTAAAATTACTATGATCTTTTGGGTGCTGATTTCTGTACTGACAACTACATATCCCACTCCAACCATCCAGCAATAGAGTCTGGTTGGCTTCTCTCATCTGTGTCCCAACTTGTTACACTTGGGATCTTTACTTATCTATTAACCCATGCTCTCAATATCTCAGTAGGCTTTGATATTAAAGACATTCAAGTTTTATCATGTTGAGATAGTTTGAAATGAGCCCACTCTTTCAAACATGTAATTTCTTTGACAAATAATCAAATATGCACTCAGTAAACATCGAATGGACTTACATCAGGAGCCAGGTGGTATGCGGCAGTGAAGGCACAAAAAGTAATCTGATACTATCTCTGTCCTTAAGGGATTCACTTTTTAGCAGGAAGGATAAACACTTTACACAGCATGGTGGTGTTGCTCACCAGTTGATAACCCAGGAACCACGTGGTTACTGGTTTGATTCCCAGTCAGACCACATTCCCCGTTTAGCCTGCTCACTTCCCAGTAGAGGTCAGGCAGAAGGCATCCGACTGATGATGTTTCTCTCTCACCAATGTTTCTATCTCTCTATCCCTCTCTCTTCCTATCTCCCTAAAAATTAATAAAGGGGAAACATTTTTAAAACCACTCTACACAAATAATACTAAAAAAATTATAAGTGCAAAGTTCAGAGTAGTGAAAATGCACAACTAAAAATGTGGGATATCACTATGAGAGTTTAGAGGAAAATGAGTTTTCTTCTAACTATATGATCAGGGAGCTCCAGTTTGGAGTGTGGTATAAACTAAAGAGAAACTCATTTTTAATCCCGAGTGGCTTCATGAAAGCTGCTGAATGGTTTTGTACATTACTTAACTCATTTATAAAATTGCCATAGAAATACTTAAGTATCCAATTCCTCCAATATACTTCTCTAAATATTTGTCATTCACTTTCACATAAGTGGGAGTTCTAATTAAGGAATTACATGAGCTGCTTATTTTTTTTAACAATTATACTTAATCTCATGGTGGTGATGGTGGTAGAATAATCCAACCATCTTGAATTTTTACCATTATTCACTACTAAGTAAACACACACTTTCCACAAACCAACACATGGGTACCGATTGGTTAAAATGTCATATAAACTTCTCTAGCCCCTCTCTTGGAATCCCTAAAGGACTTCCTCATATGTATACACAGACCAATCTGCTAGCTGTACCTATTATGTGGCTATAAAATATAGTTGGTTATTTCTCTCTTGCTCTGATTCTCATTTGTCCACACCTGCTGCATATGAGTCCACTTGGAAAAATATTACACAGGCCATAACCAATTGTAAAAAATATCAATGATTATATTAAGCATGCTGTATGTAGATGTTTCCAGCCCTTGGTGTGCCAGAACGTATCTAGATTCCATGCAGAGGTGGGGAAACACTGTTAATTTGTTACCTGGAACCTAAAGCAGCTTTCCTTGTACCTGGCTTGTCAGTTTCTTTTCAAATTTGTATCTACTCTTGCTTTAAACTCTTGCCCAAATCATCAGCAGCTTTAGCATGAACATATGTACCATAAAGATCTGGTCCTCCTGAAACTAGGAGTTCAAAGCAGTGTATGGGACTAGGCATCAACTTAATGCCGTAATGAACTGCATAACCTCCTCATTTTTCTTCTAGCACTTTTCCCCATCCAAACCCTTTCTTCTCTACTAATTACAAAAAAATGCCTCAATTTGTTGAGATACTAAGTGATTGAGTGGAAAAGTTACTCTCTAAATAACAGGGCCCCTGTTCAGTGAGGAAAACAAAGATAATAATGTTCTTTGCCTGCAAAATTATGAGATGTAATAATATTTACAGAAGTGTCATGAGATAACCTTCATGCTTTCAAAGTGTATTTTTTTTTGTTTCTGTTATTCTTCTAACTACTCTCATCATTAAATGGTAGTCAATCCAACTTTAATTCAAATCTCTGAAAATAATAAGTATGGCTCTATAATCACTGGTAATCTCATTTGTCTAACTGAAACTCAAATTTGCTTTCAGTATTAAGCAAGGGGTGTTGAAGCTAACTCAAGCTGCTGAAGATAGAGAAGAAAATCACAGTGGCTTAACACAACAGGAATCTGTTACTCATGTAAAGTGCAAAACAAGCATCCCTGATGAGTAGCAAGATCTCCTCCAAATGGTAGTTAAAGCCCCTAACGTCATCAATCTTTAATCATTCAATGTAGAGTGCATTTTTATTATAGTAAAAAGTATCAGGAACCTGAAGTCCTCAGGTCATGAAGAAGTATTTAAAGACACTGCTTCACATCTAATCACTGTCCCTTCCTTCCTTTATTTCTTACTACAGATCCAGTGCACAAAAATTTGTGCACTGAGGGGGGTCCCTCAGCCCAGCCTTGTGCCCTTTTGCAGTCTAGGACCCCTCAGGGAATGTCCACCTGCTGGTTTAGGCCTGCTTCCTGAGGAATCAGGCCTAAACTGGCAGTCAGACATCCCTCTGGCAGCCTGGGAGCCCTCGGGGGTTGTCCACTTGTCAGCAGGGAGCAGGCCTAAACTGCAGTGGGGCATCCTTAGCTCTGCTGAGGAGGCGGGAGAGGCTCCCACCACCACCGCTGTACTGGCAGCCGTCACCCTGGCTTGTGGCTGAGTAGAGCTACCCTTGTGGGAGCTCACTGACCATGAGGGAGCAGCTCCTGTATTGAGCATCTGCCCCCTGGTGGTCAGTGTGTGTCATAGTGACCAGTCATTCTCAATTGTTCTGCTTTTAGGGTCAATTTGCATATTACCCTTTTATTATATAAGATAGAGGCCTGGTGCATAGGTGGGGGCCGGCTGGTTTGCCCTGAAGCGTGTCCCAGATTAGGATGGGGGTCCCGTGGGGTGCTTGGCCAGCCTGGGTGAGGGGCTGAGGGCCGTTTTCAGGCTGGCCATGTCCCTTGGCAACCAAAGCTCTCAGCCTATCCATATCTGTGATTTACTTATCTTCTATTATTGAAACTTTGTAGCCTTGAGTGGAGCCCAGAGCCAACCAGGGCAGGTGGGAAACTTGGCTTCCTCCATCACTGGGGGCAACCCAAACCTCCTGCTCACTGCAGCTCCATGCCGCTGCCATCTTAGTTGGGTTAATTTGCATATTCACTCCTGATTGGCTGGTGGGTTCCAGAGTGGCGGGGTGATGGATAATTTGCATCTTTCTCTTTTATTAGTGTAGACTAGAGGATTCATGTACCAGTGGGGTCCCTCTGCCTGGCCTGCAGGGATCAGGCTGAATCCATTCACCAGGCCTCTGACACCCCCCAAGTGGTCCCAGGTAGCAAGAGGGTGCAGGCCAGGCCAAGAGACCCTGTTGGTGCACAAATCCATGCACTGGGCCTCTAAGATGCATATAAGTTCTTTGGTTAATGTCTCCCCACCCCTTCCTTCTCTCTGAGATTCATCAGTCTATTCCGTGATTCTATGTCTCTGGATCTATTTTGTTCATAAGTTTATTTTGTTCATTAGATTCCATATATGAATTAGATCATGTGACACATGTCTTTCACTAACTGGCTTTCTCTAACTGGCTTGTTTTGCTTAACATAATACTCTCCAGGTCCCTCTATGTTGTCTCAAAGGGTAAGAGATCCTTCTTTTTTACAGATGCATAATATTCCATAGTGTAAATGCACCACAACTTTGTATCCACTCATCTGCTGATGAGCACTTGAGCTGTACCACAAAAATCTTAGAAGAAACCATAGGCAACAAAATCTCAGACAGCTCTCATAAAGAGTTTTTGATAAGATAACAATTTAATGAGATTCAGGAAGATCATTCTGACTGCTGTTTAGAAGAGGCACTGATGTGCTTGGGGAAATGGAACTTGGGAGCACAACTAGGAGACTGTTGCAGCAATTCTGGTGAGAAACATTGGTTGGCGAGACTTGAGCAGTATGACTTAAGACATATTTTGAATGTGGTGTAAAGCTTTTGGTGGTTGTTTGACAATAATGCTATATAAGAGAGAAAGGATTGAAGGTTTAGAACCAAATTTATGGCTTCTACAACTAGAAAGATGGTGGGGCCAGCACATCAAATTTTATTTTGGCCATGCTGAGCTTGACTTGTCAGGAAGAGATCTAATAGGAGTTACTGAGCAGGCAGTTCAACATACATGTCAGTATTTCTGAATAAAATACATTGCCAAGTTAGAAAAAGATTTGGGAGTCATCAGTATATAAATGTGCCATTTAATGCTTCAACACAGAATGAGGTCACCTATAAAAAGGATAATCATATCATTTATGGTCCAAACCCAGACTCTTTGAGAGTTAAAAGTGACACTATTAGTAATTATTCCAGGATGACAAGCATATACCATAACTGTCCTGTGTAAACCATGGCTGTCCTTGGCAAATATTTAAAGGTCAAATAGAAAAAGCAATCAGTAAGGAAAGAGGGAAGTCAGGGAAGTCTAGTGTTTTCTCTAATGCTGCTGAGAGGTTAAGTAATCACCATGATTTAATGAAGTCTTTTGTTATGTACTTCCATGTTACCCTGTACTTTTTCTTCATTTAACGTATTATTACTGAAATTATATGATTTAATTGGTAACTGTCTTTCTACCCAGGGAGTGGCTGGCATATGATTGTCAATCAAGAAATATTTATTGAATTAAAGAAGAAAGGATGATGAAACTGAAAAAGTACCCACTGTATTAAGCAAAATAGATCATCAGCGCTCTTACCAAGAACATTTCTGGTAGAGTGTTGGAGAACTGAGTCAATTTGCATTGAGAAGAGAAGTAAGTGGGAGAGAGAACTGTGTGGGAGATGAGAAAGAGAAGACAGAAAAAATTGACAACTCTTTCAAGAAGTTTGGCTGGGAACCACTGATTTAATGGACACCTGCTCTAAGTGGGTTGATTGTTCCTTTGGGTACTGGGAAAATACCAGCTTGTGAGTTTCTTGTTTTCTTTCTGAAAGTGATTTCACTTGATAAAGACATGACTCATTTATGAGCTCTTGAATGGCTATGAGGTGGTTCCATATGTTATATATTTTGCCTAGAGTTTTCATGGTTTTCTTAAGAATGCATGTAATTTTAATTTCAAAATATAATAAAATTTTAAGGAAAGTATTTTAATGGCCATGCATTTCATTATCTATCCCACTTTTTTCAAATCCTGTACTGGAAACAAGTGAAATCATCAGAAAGTTGCATGATTTAGCTGGTTCTCTGTCACACCCACAAGTGTTTTGATTCCCTCTGTATTTACTAATGACAGTTTGGAGTAACAATTATGTGTATTCTAAATCTCCTTTCATCTCTTATATCATCATTGTTGAGGATAATCTAAACTAATAAAACCGTAATATTAAAATTAACCGTCTTTTCAAGACAGGTAAGCCATGCCCACCAGCCAATCAGAGCGGCTGTATGCAAATTAGCTCAGCCAAGATGTCGGAGGCCACAGCCGTGTAGAAGCCGTAAAATGCACAGGCCGCAACTGCCAGGGGAGGAGCAGGGCGCTGGCGATGGAGGCCTGAAATAGATCCGGTTGTGGATTACAGACTGCAAGGCAGCCTCGGGGGCGGAGGGACCGAGCCAGCTCCGCCCCCAAGGCTGAGGCCTGGAAATCGGTGCAATCGGGGCACACAGCACACATAGAGGGCACACCTCCGTGTGTGCTGTGTGTCCTAATGGATTCCAGAGTCCCAAACTGTGAGAGGGCACAGGACAGAATGAGGGACTCCCCACCCCCTCCGAGTGCACAAATTTTTGTGCACCAGGCCCCTAGTTTATTTTACATTTCTTAGTGCATCCTATATTAAACACTAGATAAGACTTTATTTTTTAATCCTCACCTGAGGATATTTTTCTATTGAATTTTAGAGACAGTGGAAGAAAGATGGAAAGACAGAGAGAAATATTGATGTGAGAGAAACACATCGATTGATTGCCTCCTGCAGAGCCCTGACCAATGCCTGGGCCTGAGAGGAGCCTGCAGCTGAGTTATGTGTCCTTGATCAGATTGAACCCTGGACTCTTTGGTCCACAGGCCAATGCTCTATGTACTGAGCCAAACCAGCTAAGGCAAGACATTCCTTTTTAAATTTATTGCTAGGAAAATTTTTATCTCTAAGGAATGTTAACATTTCTTCTTCCCTCTAACAGGGTCTTTTGGATCTAATAGTATCTCCTTTTCTCCATGGTTGTCAGGAAACACAACTGAACCCATTAAAATGTATATATGTGTGTGTGTGTGTGTGTGTGTATATGTATATGTGTGTGTGTGTGTGTGTATATTAGAGGCCAGGTGCATAAAATGTGTGCTGGGGCAATCAGGGCCAATTGGGACCTTCCTTCCCTCAGCTGCCAGCTGGGGCCTTCCTTTGTTCCACACCGCCCCCTGGTGGTCAGCACACATCATAGCGTCATAGCAAGTGGTTGAACTCCTGGTTGGTCAAACTCCTGAGGGGACAATTTGCATATTAGCCTTTTATTATATACTAGGGGCCTGGTGCACAAAAATTTGTGCACTCGAGAGAGTCCTGCAGCCTTGCCTATGCCCTCTCACAGTCTGGGACCTCTCGGGGGATGTCCACCTGCTGGCATGCCTGGGAAGCCTAGGTGAGGGGTTGATGGCTGTTTGCAGGCTGGCCAAGCCCCCCTGTGGGGACCCTCACCCCATGGGGGTGTGGCCAGCCTGGGTGAGAGCTGAGGGCCATTTTTAGGCTGCCCACAGTTCCCATTGACCCAGCATCCCAGCGAGACTGGCTGGAATCAAGTTTCTGGGGTTTATTTATCTTCTATAATTGAAACTTTGTTGCTTTGAGCTGAGGCCTAAGCAGGCATGAAGCTCCTGTTTGCTTCAGCTCCATGGCTTCTATAATTGAAATGTTGCTACCTTTAGCAGTTTACTCCTGGTGCAACAGAAGCCTCCTGTTTATTGTAGCTCCATGACTGCTGGCTGCCATCTTGGCTGGGTTAATTTGCATTTAGCCACTCTGATTGGATGGTGTGCGTGGCTTGGATGGTGTGCGTGGCTTAGGTGTCTCGGAGTGGTGGCTAATTTGCATATTACTCTTTTATTAGATTAGATATTATGTATATTCTCCCACTCTTGCCCTCTAAAAAATACTGACAGTATTACAGGCATCTCCCATTTTTCCCTTTTTGCTCCCTCCACCCAAGTCCTGACCCACCCTAGGCCTTCCCCTTTGATTTGAGAGAGAGAGGAAGGAAGAGGAAGAGAGAAACATTGGCTGCCTCCCACATGTCCACTGCTGGGGATTGACCCTGCAACCTAGCCATGTGCCCTGACCAGGAATAAAACCAGAGACCTTAGGGCACAGGACCACACCCAACCAACTGAGCCACACCAGCCAGGGCCACAACTGAACTTGTGGACAGCGCATTTTTACTTCTCAATTTTCTGTTTTTCTATTCCTATTTTGTAATAGAATTTACTTTTGTGAAATTTGCCTAAATTCTCTATGGAAACACATAGAAGGGAATTTCTGTCTTACCGCAAATAAAATTAAAGTCAGCATTACCAGGAAAACATAAATGATAGGCAATAAAGTTACATAACAGATACCATTTATTACCATGAACTAAAAAATAAATTATACACATACATACACATGAATGTATACATGTATGTATATACATGTATGTGGGCATATGGGTGTGTATGATGCCAAGACAATTTAAAAATTTCAAGTTATGTTCCAATCAAGCATTTCTGTCCTTGGGGACAATGACTACAACATGCTAAAAAATTGACATACCAATCACCAGATCTCATGTAATTTCTGCTAGTGCATTCTTCAACTTGTGCCTTTTATAAATGTGTCTGAAAAATGGCCAAACAAAAACCAAACACACACACAAAGACACAAGAAAAGAAGTAACAGATAATATATCTTAATGTATATGCATATGAGAATATAATTGTGAGTGTATATAATACAAATTTCTTTTTGCTAAGTGAGAAAAGTCAATATATGTGAGAAATAGATTCCAGTAGATTATGAAAATGTATAGTTATGCAATGAGGACACATTATTTTCTTTGGAAATATATCAGATATGGTATTTGCATTTTAAGTCAACAAAAATTACGGCCTTATTCACGTATAAGTATATTTCAATTCCAAGAAAAAATGTGCTATATATTTCTTTTAGTTTTACAAAATATATTTATTTTTTGTGTTTACAGTCTTAAGCCTACATAAAAGTTGCTCCTCAATCATTAAATTTGGTGTATCATTATTTACTATAAAGCTATCTTTGTGTTTGTTTTTATTTTAATATCACCTTGCATTAATTTAATAGATGAATATGAAATGTCACTTTCTTAGCTCCTTATAGTAACTGTCTATTCAGTTATTCACCAAAGGTTTACATTTATATATTATCTTGCTAGATTGCCTCCATTAAGTAATTGAGTACTTTGCAAACAACTAATTAACCTTTTGAACCTCATTAAGGAATAGTAAGGAAGGAGGCAATTACTGAGACTGGAATTTGGTCAGACCACTAAGGCTAATACATTATTATTAAGAAAGAAAAAAACAACCTCTAATCATTTCAATGACTACGGATGATCAGAGCAGCTTGTGTTAAATATTTATAGAAGAGAAGCCATATCTGGAAGAAAGAGCTCAAACAAAGGACTGGGTCACTGACTCTGCATTAACCCAGAGGAAAATGTTCTCCTCAAATTCACCAGCCCTAATGCTTGCTACAGTGTGAGTAGCTACAAATTATACTTCCTTGCATTCATATCACACTTTACAGTTGGCAGAGGCTGTCATCTACATTATTTCAGTTGATCCTTCAAAAATTCTGTGATGCAGATTGCTCAATACCATCTTCATTCAGAAACAAGTCAAGGTGCAGAAGGATAAATGACGTCTAAAGTATCACACAACTATTAAGTAAGTGTTGTAGCTTAGATTCAAGCAATGATTCCCCCACTATAGCTTTTCCTATGACACAACTCGATGACTGTATATTTTTAATCAACGATTCTCATTTCAGTATAGGCACTTTCCTTTATGAGCCTTAGTATTGTTTTGTCTGAATTTAATAAGGGGTGGCATTAGGGCAACTCTGAGGACCTCTCTAGTTCTGATGATCTGCAGATTTATATAAAGTACGTGCTCTAGAAAATCAGATGTGACTTGCTTATACTTTCTCTTTTAGAAAGTTCTGGATAATTGCCACACTGAGTGACCTGCTAAGTCACTCTATGAGAGAAACGTGCTACCTAAAGAAATCCTCACAAAAACCATTCTGAGCAAATATGTAAAACTTGGAAATCAAATTTTTACTGAGTATTAACTATTTAAAGAGCCATGTGCTCAGAATTGAGGTAGGGAAAAAAGTAAGGGAAATTAAGAAACTTGTTCTCTAGATGGGGAACCAATTGAACTGAGAAGTTGGCAATTTTCTTTTGATCCTCATAAGTTATAACTTGTTGAGAGGTAGGGGAGAGAAATGGAATGAAGAAAGAGAGAAATGGAATGAGGACAGATGGGGAGAGATGGGGACGCATACATATGTGTGGAACTAAAATGAGCTGAGATTAAGAGAAAAAGATGCGCTGTGCTATATAAAAGGAGTTAGAAGATCCCCTTAGAATAAGGTGACCAGACGTCCCGCTTTTGGCGGGACAGTCCCGATTTTTAACAATTTGTCCCGCGTCCTGCAGTGTTTTTAAAAAGTCTCGATTTTTGGAAAGAATGCACGACAAGCTAGGGAACAGCAGGAGAACGGGAAGGGAATATACAGTTTTCGGCAGCCATGTGGCTATTTAGCTAGGATATGAGTTTTATATTATTTTTGTTAATTTTATAATATTAAACTTTAATAATAACAAATAATTGTTGAGAACTGATTATCGAGAACTGCTTATCAAAGTTCGCATTGTTGATCAGTTGTTAGAATTCGACCACCATTGTTTGGATTTAATGAACAATGGCATTTTTTTGGCATTGGCAATGACGAAAATATTTTGTAACTGTCTCTCAGATGATACACATCATACTGGGTGCTAGTAAGCTAGTTAAACAAGTGATGTCATTACAAATTAGCTATTCAGATAATGTAGGTAAGTAATTTATTTATTTATTTCATAAATACATACATTTTCTTGAATTTAGCAGACAGTACTTGTATTATTTATATTTTATAGTGGTGGCAAAAAGCTAGCGCCGGCCTTGAAAGTGACACTTACGACTCACATTATGGCAAATTCAGAGGAAAAATAATACAAGTTAGTATTGTTATTATTTAGAAATAAATATAAAATTAAAATTAAAACTAAAATAATAACGCGTTGTCCTTACCAGGAACTAATGCTGCGACTGAACGCATTTTTTCTACGGTAAATAAAGTGTGGACATCAGAAAAATCACAATTAACTGTTGAGACTTTGAAAGCCATTTTATGTGTGAAATATAATTTAACAAATTCTTGTGAACAATTTCATGACCTTTTAAACAATGACAGCAATCTACTAAAAAAAACTACTCAACTGAGAAATATGCCAAAGAATAAAATAATACTATACATAATTTTTTATTATATTTGTAAATTATACTTATGTTGAAATTTTAAAAAATATATCACAATACTATTTTTGCAATCTATGAAAATTTTTGTTGCTCCATATAGACCAAATTTTTAATCAAGAACCCTCCCCCCCCCCAGTCGGGGTAGGGGAGGATGAGGGAAGGTCAAAGGGGGAAAAAAGAAGAGACATATGTACTACTCTTTGTAATATTTTAAATAATAATAATAATAAAATAGAACCCCCCCTCCTCCGTCCCACTTTACCAATCTTGAAATCTGGTTACCTTACCTTAGAAGAGACTAGCAAAGAAGAATCAGGGAGGAAATAGTTACTCACAGCTCACTAGTACAGGAAACGGGGAGTTGAGAGTCAGGCCTATGACAAAGGAAACAGGAAACTACTTACTTACTCTAAATTTTAGGAATTTGTGAGACTGGGTTTTGTTTAGTAAAGTTGCCAGATTTAGCAGATAAAGTTACAGAATGCTTAACTGAATTGAAATTTTGTATAAAAACCAAACACGTTTTTAGTGTATCTTCTCTGTGATATTTGGGACATATTTATATTTTACAATTATTTGCTATTCATCGGAAATTCAACTTTAACCAGGGACCTTGCGTCTTTTTTTCTGGCAACCTCCTTAACAGGAGATGTGTTACCTAAGAGCACTATTATTGGGAGGAGGCAAAGTGACCCCCAAATATGGTAACAAATGAGCAAGAGTGGGGAAGCTCAGAGGAAGATGCTCAGAAGGAAACCACCATGGAGAGATTTGGAGCTAGGGAGTGTAAGGGCCACTCTCTCGAAGCTCCAATTTTAAGTTCCATTACATGGAGAATTTGGAATAATATTTAATTTACCAGCTCTTAGTTTCTTCTTTGTAACATATTATGATTCTAAATCAGCTTCATTGCAGAGTTGTGAGGATTGCATGAGTACACACACACAAATGAGTATATAGGAATACACAGATATTTCATATATATACTTATGTAAGATACATGTAGCCTTGGCCAGTTTTGCTCAGTGGTTAGAGTGTTGGCCCATAGGCTGAAGAGTCACGCGTTGGATTCCAGGCCAAAGGCAAGGTTGCAGGTCCGTCCCAGGCCCCCTGTCAAGGCACATATGGGAGACAATCAATAGATGTGTCTCTCTTAGCTCTCTCTCTCTCTCTCCCTCTGTTCCCCTCTAAAAAAATGGGGAATATATATATATATAGACTAGGGGCCTGGTGCACAAAAATTTGTGCACTCGGAGGGTGGGGGTCTCTCAGTCCGGCCTGTGCCCTCTTGCAGTCTGGGACACGTCGGGGGGGATGTCCACCTGCTGGCATGCCTGGCCAGCCTGGGTGAGGGGTTGAGGGCCATTTTCAGGCTGTGCACAGCCCCTTCAGGGTTCGTGCATTGGGGGGTGGGAGGGCTCGTGAGTGCAGGCCTGGACGTTTCCCACCACAGGGCCCACGATCGCACACGCCTGGTGGGCCCCCACCTCTGAGGCGACACACCTGGCACAGAGCTGGGTGGCAAGCCAGGGGCGGACACTGGTGCAGGATCCCTCGGTGGGGCCCTGCTGCTGAGCAAACACACCTGGGGTGGAGCCGGGCAGCGAACTGGCTTCGGATTCTCCACACTGTGCAGCAGATGCTCCCACATGCCCTGTGGAGGCCCCTGGGGGGTGGATGAAGGTAGTGGACCCTGGACTGGTGCTCCCGCATGCCCCTGAGGAGGCCCCCGGGGCAGAGCCAGGCTGTGGACCCGTGAGGACTGCTCCTACACACCCTGCAGAGGCCCCCCACGCTCCCGCATGCCCGGGGAGGCCCCCAGGGGGCGGAGCCAGGCAGTGGACCCAGGATGGCTGCTCCTGCAAGCCCCGTGGAGGACCCACTCTCCCACACGTCTGGTAGAGGTCCCCAGGGGGTGGAGCCAGGCAGCAGACCCAGGACAGCTGCTCCTAGATGCCCCGAGGAGGCCCCAGGCCGGACCCCCCCTCCCACTGAGCTGACACACCTGGCACAGCTATGCCGGCCGGCCGTGGAGGCTCCCAGTGCAGAGCCGCCCTGCCAGCCTCCATCTTGGCTGGGTTAATTTGCATACAGCCACTCTGATTGGCTGGTGGTAATGGTCAAATTTGCATGTTTCTCTTTTATTATATTAGATTATATTAGATTATATATATATATATATATGGAATATATATATATGGAATATATATATATATATATATATATATATATATATATATATACAGTCCCTGGAATATGATAATTGCTCAATAAATTGTAACCATTATTATTCAAATAACTTATGGTAGGAGCTTTCTCCTGGGTAATTCATAGGAATGATTTATGGAACATCTTAGATTTCCTGAAGATCCATTTTATTTCAGAGACAAGCTAGAAGCTCCAGCAAGCATAAGGACAGATGTCATTTTAATTTGTGAATTAAAAGAAAGTGTGAACTTAAACTTGATGAAATCTGAATTATTAATTTATATGTCCAGCTAACTCCATTGATTAACCTACCTTTAATTTAGGCATTTGTTCAAATAACATTAATTAAGGACAAAGATTGTTGAGTAAATATTAGTCAGTATTCATGGGATCATTTAATTATTACAAACTGTGTTGAGTATTAAGAAGGACATCTGCTAAGAGAGAAGATGATAGGGTTTGTATCTGACTTAGTCAGAAGTCAATAAAGTGATATTTTAACTAAGCTTTGGAATATGAGTAAGAGTAAGTTCATCAAAGTTTAGTGGGAAGAATATTCCAAGCATAAAGAAAGGGAATATAGAAACCTAGATGAGGGAAACAGAAAGATATACTTATTTCCAGCACTGGCAAGAGCCTCAGTCTGTTTTGAGTTAGTTTCTCTCCTGGGATTACCATACTAAAACATGCATTGAGTTCTGTAAATAAATTTTTGAGATATTTCAAAAAATAAGTTAACCATCTAAAGTTATCTCTAAAAACGAAAATGGTAAAATATTGCATGCCATTTTAAGTAGGGCCAGCAGTTCACAACTGATGTTCCTCTGATATGCCAAAACCATTTTAGTATCCTACCCAGATCATAAATAACTTGATGAGTAATGTGATCTAAAAAAGAAACATAGGGATCATTACTTGGCTGAATAATTAGGTTCAAGGATAACGTGTCCCAACTTGAAATGAGAATTTACTTTTTCCTCCAAGGTAATATCTGGAGCTAGATTTTGTATGTTTATATAACTCAAAATGACAGCAACATTTTTAAAACTTCTTCATGTATTGTATCATTGTATCAGATGTTTTATAAGCTGCCTGCCATCTCTCATAACATTAAAAAACCACAAATTTTGTTCTGACTCAAGTGGAACTCACTGTCACTATGGGGAAACCTGCTGGCAGTCTGTACATGCACATTGTACAAGACCTACCTATTGAGTTGCAATAAGTAAAAAAAAAAAAATTCTAGACACCAGGTGTTTTATCAGAGTTGCTAATTAGATATGAAATGTATGGCTATAACTCAACTGGACCAGGAACATAATGTAACAAAACCAAGTGGTATTGGAAAGATGCTAACTTAATATAAAAAAAGTTTATTGAGTTTGGATTACTCAGATTCCGGGAAAGAGCAGCTATGAAGGTTTATGATTAGAGAATCTCTCTGCTGTAGAGTTTTGGTAGAGCCTTGATTGGGAGTGGTGGTACAGAATGCAGTTTGGAGAATATATTGGGGGAAAAGTTAAACTAGATCTAATTCCTTCAATATGGCAAAGTGAAGTGGGAGGATTTCAGACACACAAGCAGAAGAAAGTTGGAATATTACTGGAGATCTTCCAGAAATCAAGCAAATATTGGAGTGAAGGTTTTTGTTGTTTTGTTTGTTTGTTTGTTTGTTGTTTTTCTTCTAGTTTATTTTTTTGCCAGACACTTCACATATATTGACGCATTTAGTGTCCCCAGTCACCACAGGTACTATTGTAATTATTTTACAGGTGGAGATAATGAGATGCAGAAAAGTGTGACAAAACTAATTGCACAATATCACAGTGGAAGATAGTGGCAGAACTGGAATTCAAACCCAAGCTTGTTTTTCTCTAATACCTTTATGCTTTCCAGTATAACACACTGCCTCCCACCACCTACAGTGTTATTATTTTGAATAAAAAATTTAGCAACCCTTAATGGTTACATGTCTTTGTTAAGGGTAGAATATTTTGAAAATAAGTTCTAAAGAATAAGATAGATTATAATACAACTCTTGGAAAGCAATAACAACACAATAAAATAAGGCATTACCATAGGTACTAGACATATATATATATATGCATCCAAAACTGGTTCTAAGCCTATAATTTATGAAGTGAAAACTCTTTGATCATAGATAATATGTGCATTCTGAAGGTAGTCATTCACTGGAATGAGTTTGGTGAAGGAGGGAAACATGACCCTTTTTATTCATTAATGGTACCTTAAGGTCTCAAATGTAGCATATATTACAATGCATTTTATACTATGTTTACATGTCTGCCTTATTTCGGTAGAGTCAAAGTTTTTGAAAATAAAGCCTTCTCTGTTATGCAGCACCTAGCAGAGTGCCTGGAACTTCAGAGAAAATTAATAGGTAAGAATTAAGCCTGATCCCAAATATTTTATTCTCTGTGATGTCTATGAAATTATTTCACTTTCCTTCCATTAAACTTTTATTAAATATATTTTATTGATTTTTTACAGAGAGGAAGAGAGAAGGATAGAGAGTTAGAAACATTGATGAGAGAGAAATATCAATCAGTTGCCTCCTGCAACCAAGGTACATGCCCTTGACCAGAATTGAACCTGGGACCCTTCAGTCCACAGACTGACACTCTATCCACTGAGCCAAATTGGTCAGGGCCCATTAAAATTTTGGTTCTTCAGAGTTAGAAACAACATATGACAAGTGTCAAAAGCCAATTCCAGTATGTCATAATTGCAAGAGTTTCACCAAAAGGTTGATGGAACTTGGGGACTCAACAAGGGCTAAGTCACATTTGTTGTCACTTGTTGGGAATGGATAAAGACATTTCCCCAAACCTGAAAAGGGATGATTGTTTGCTGCCAGATAGTTCGGGGCATCTTAATCTACATGGTTTTGCCTTCCTACTAGCCATAGGCCAATTTTCCCCAATCTGACAATGTTTCTATCTACGAAACCTGACCCTTTGATGTGTATAACTCCGTCTCATCTCAGGACAATTTGTGTTAATAAAAAGCATAGGGTCCTGAGACGAGAAGATCTTAGTTCCTTTTAGCTAAGCTCCTCTGACCTCCCACATGCCTTTCAAAATTATGCTTCTTCTCTGGACTCTTTAAGTTACGCACAGCCCCTTTTCCAGATTGCTGAACCCTTCTTAATGCTGCAACAAGAATCCCAATATTAATGGCATCCCAAACTGGGGTTTCCTGAACCCTGGCAGCACAAACATTAATGGTGCTTGAGACAAGGACCAACCTCTGGAAAATAAGGATTCTCCTGAATGGAAACAACACCAGTATGGTGGTAAGATTGAACTGTGTGTAATGCTTGTACTAGCTTTGGAATCCATGAAGGAAAATCTTTTGCTTTAAGTCAGATTATAATGGGGGAAAATTTGGTTAAAAGGCAAAATTATAAAGAAATTGGAATATTAAAAGGTACTTTTTAAAATCAGGCTGAAAAAAGAGTGCCATGGTAATTTTAATGTGGTTTTTTGTTCAAATCACAGAATACCTAATTTGTTTTGAGGATCAAAAATCTGTAATTTCTAAAAAGCCACCAAATCCTCTGCCTCTGGAGAGGAGAGACTGGGCAGCTAGAGAGATGAAAGCTGTCAGCTTTCTCCCCAGGAGACTACTTAAAGCTTTGTTTAAAAATTACCAAAAAACACATTTGGAAAAGCAAAATTTGGCTAAGGTCACCTTGGGTGCTAGTTATTATTTTGGAAAGCAAAATAGGAAAAAAATAAAAATCTGTCTTTTTCTATTAAGCATGCCTTTGATTGGGAAAAGAAACACAGTCAGGTCAGTTGCTAAAATCTTCCCCAAAAGCAAACAGGATGTGGGAGAAGGGAGACATGTGGCGATCCTGTAATATAGATGTCGACTCCCCGAGTATGCTAATTTAAAGTCTCCTTTTCACCATGAAAAGTTTTGAAAATTTTAGAAATGTGTCTGGGATTTCTACGCACATATAAAGAGAAAAGCTAGCTTAAAACAAATGTGTGCAACTGTCCTATTTTTGGACATTTAGATAGAGTTTTGAGCTCAACTCTCTTTACAGATGTATAGGATAAAACCCCACTGGTTTTTTCCTAAGAAAGGTGGCAGATTTGACCCGGGAAAAATACAAACTAGGTTCTAGCATAAGGTGACCAGACGTCCCGCTTTTGGCGAGACAGTCCCAATTTTTAACAATTTATTCCATGTCCCGCGGCATTTTTAAAAAGTCCCGATTACTCTTTGTAATATTTTAAGTAATAATTTAAAAAAAGAAAAGAAAAAAAAAACACCCCCCACCCTCGTCCCATCAATGGTGTACCGCTTTAAATCTGGTCACCTTATTCTAGCAAAAGATTGGTATTTCCATAATAAAAGGTAGTTTATTTAAATAATAAAAGAACTGTGTTCAAAAGTTAATCTTAAAGCCATCAAGAAAATCAGTAAATTGTCTCTGTTACAAAAATTTTCTAAAGAATGTGCCTTAAAATAATAATAATTAGATTTGAATCAAAAAATTGTTGAGAAAAAAGTAGCACCTCTTTGGAGATACAAGTGCCAGCTTACCCAGGGGTCTTGTACCAAAGCCCCACTGAAACAACTCTTGCCCCATAAGGGTGTCTCCAGCACAGAAGTTCTCCCACTGTAGACACAGCTGATTTGCAAAACCAAGTGGCTTGGAGGTCATTTCCTCTCAGTGATCACCTAACACAGAAAGCCACTCTATCAACACAGGGAAGCAGACAAATTGCAGAGACAAAGAAACAGATCACAAATGACAGAAATGGAGGAAAGCAAACAACTGGATATAGAGTTCAAAACCATGGTTTTACAGTTTTTCAAGAATTTTTTAGAAACCGATGATAAATTTACTGAGACCCTCAATAAATCTAATGAGACCCTCGAGGATATGAAAAAGGACCAACTAGAAATTAAGCATACACTGTCTGAAATAAAGAATATTATACAGAGATCCAACAACAGATTAGAGGAATGCAAGAATCAAGTCAAAGAACTGATATACGAAGAAGCAAAAAATACCGAAATAGATAAGCAAAAAGAAAAAAGAATCCAAAAATATGAAGACAGTGTAAGGAGCGTCTGGGACAACTTCAAGCGTACCAACATCAGAATTATAGGAGTGCCAGAAGAAGAGAGAGAGCAAAATATTGAAAATATATTTGAAGAAATAATGTCAGAAAACTTCCCCCACCTGGTGAAAGAAATAGACTTCCAAGTCCAGGAAGTGCAGAGAACCTCAAACAAAAGGAATTCAAAGAGGACCACACCAAGACACATCATAATTAAAATGCCAAGAACAAAAGACAAGGAGAGAATTTTAAAAGCAACAACAGAAAAGCAGTCAGTTACCTACAAGGGGCCACCCATAAGACTGTCAGCTGATTTCTCAATAGAAACTTTGCAGGCCAGAAGGGAGTGGCAAGAAATATTCAAAGTGATGAATAGCAAGAACCTACAGCCAAGATTACTTTACCCAGCAAAGCTATCATTCAGAATTGAGGGTCTGACAAAGAGCTTCACAGAAAAAAAAAGCTAAAGAAGTTCATCACCACCCAACCAGTATTATATGAAATGCTGAAAGGTATCCTTTGAGAAGAGGAAGAAGAAGAAAAAGTAAAGATAAAAATTATGAACAAATACGTATCTATCAATAAGTGAATCTAAAAATCAAGTGAATAAAAAATCTAATGAATAGAATAAATTGGTGAATAGAATAGAATCAGAGGCATAGAAAGGAATTGGACTGACACTTTTCGGGGGAAAAGGGTGTTGGGGGTGCGGGGAGAGACTGGACAATAATCGTACACCTATGGATGAGAACAGGGCAGGTGGAGGGTAAGGACAGAGGGTGGGGTGGGAACTGGGAGGAGGGGAGCTATGGGGGGAAAAAAGAGGAACAACTGTAATAATCTGAACAATAAAGATTTAAATTTTAAAAAATTGTTGAAACATATATAAATCAATCTCTAATGGAGGGAGGTGCTAGCTGCCCTTCCCCCAGCAGAACAAGCAGGCAAGCCAAAATTTCCTGCTGGTGGCAACTTCTAAAGACAAGCTTGCTTCCAGGTTTTCCCTCATTTGGGTCCTGTCCCAGCAGAAGGAATGTAACTAATTTGCATTTGAATAGCTACCTGTTTCCAGTCACTGGCAACTTAAAACTTTGAAAGCTTGCTGAATTAAAATATAAAATAATATATCTAGGTATCTTTGAAATTACAAAATGCTGAAATATTAATCTGAATATGCCTGGTATGAAATCTAAAGGACAAAATTGAATCTATTAATTGTGTCTTTTATTTTTGAAATTTATCCTTAAAAATTTTTAAATGTTATTAATCAAGAAATGCTAAATGTTTAACTTACCAGCGAAAAATGTAAGAGCTCTAAAAGTTTAAGATTCAAATTAAATTGGGAGAAATTTTAGTTGTGGTAACTAAAGCATAAAAATTATTTTGGAGAAAATCTTGTGTTTTCTCTGGAAAAATTAATAAT
>PVJC01029085.1:0-22121 GCA_004026665.1 Murina feae | reverse complement strand
AGGTTTTTCTGAAATAGTTGTTCACGGCTGCATTTACGGTGTCTACCCTATGCCGCCATCTTGTTTCTCTCTATTGTTGAAAGTATTATTGATGTCTCCCCCCCGCCCCCATTGGCCCTCACTCCTCTATACCTTCCCCCCACCCCAGGCCTTACCCCCACTATTGTCTAAGAACATTTTAAATATTACAGAACAGAGAATACATTTAAACTCAGTTTTGTAACTGTGATTCTAATCTTTAAAATAGTAGAATTACTTATTATATCATCTGACAGTTAAGGTTGTTTATGTGATCTTAACTCACCATACTTAGATATTATTTGAGATAATTTAAGACGTGGACATGATTGCATGTTGGTTAGCAATTCATAACTTTTAGATGTTTTGAGAAACTGATAGAAATATCAGATACTCTTGAATAAAATATTTTAATGAAAAAGTCACATATAAACATACCTTATAAAACTTAAATTCCCCAAATTATTATTATTATTGTTAATACAAGAAATTAATGGAACATAAAATGAAAAAAATTAAACTTACAGTATTGGTTGAAAATATATCTGATTTCAGCTAGCTGGTGTAATTATATCAATATATGACAAAATGTGTTTTATGGAAAAAAGCATTACTAGAAATAAAGATGGCCATTAAATAAAGATAAAGTATTCAGGCTCTGGCTGGGTAGCTCCATTGGTTATAGCATCATCCCAATATGCCAAGGTTGTGGGTTCAATCCCCAGAGGGGGCACACACAAGAAGCAACCAGTGAATGCATAAATAAGTGTAACAACAAATTGATGTTTCCCCTCTTTCTCTCTAAAAATCATTAAAAAAGATAAAGTACTTAACTTACCAGAAAGAGGTAATTATTCTAATACTTCTTTGCACCCAATAGCCTCAAACCTATACAACAAAAATTAATAAGATCTCCAGGATAAAGTGACAAATTTCACTTAATATCAAAGTGGGAAATTTTAATATTTTTCTCTAAGCTGACAGCTCAAGCACATTAAAAAAAAATCAGTTCATGTGGAAGATTTAAACGAAATCTGATAGACATTTGTGAAACACTGCATCCAACAACTGCAGAATACATATTATTTCCAAATAAACATAAAAGATGGATGCAACTTTATCTTGGGATTAAGCCACAAAATTAGTCTCTGCAGATTTTCAAGGCTGGGCACCTGTGGCACAGGCCAGCTGGTGTTCACTAACTATGCGCTCTTTTCCTGGGCCCACAGCTGAACTACATATTACAGTCTGCTTATACCTTGATGAGAACATGGGATAAGTTTAAGTCAAAGGGATGTAGTCAAAGTGATTATGCCAGCTCCAAGCCTGGCTTCTGAACACATCCTACGGGATGTCTATCACTCTCTTCACTCATCAGCCAGCCCTGGAAGCCAGGTGTCCAGTGAGGCCCTAAGCGGCAAAGCTCCTGGATAATTGTTGCCTTCAGCCCTGAGTTGTTGCTTAGAAGAGAGCCACTCAGGAAAGCCCATCAGCCAGTTGCTTTATGTGAGAAATAAAATTGTGTGTGTGTCAAGCCATTGAGAAGTTAGAACTGCTCCTCATGTCAAGTAGCTGACTAAAATGATAATTGTATTGACAAATGTACTCAAAACTATTATAATTAAAATACTAATTGTCGAGATGTGTAGGGAATAGCTTAAACCACATTAATAAGAAAATATATAGCTTAAACATTGCCATTAAAAATAATGAGGCCTCAAAAATAATGTTAGATTTCTAACTTAAGGAATTAGGAAAATAATGGCAGTATGAAGATCAGAACAAATTAATGAAACAGAAAACATATCATAGACAGGATCAGTCAGCCAAAGGTTGATTTTTTTAAAAGTTGAAATACACATACCATAATGCTCACCATTTTTAAGTGAGACAATTCACTCAAGCAGTGATTTTCAACCGATTTACAGCGGTGAGTGGAAAGAATTTTTAAAATATGCAATATCTATTTAGTCAGCAACACTGACTTCTTTTCCCTTTAAAAATGACAACAGCCAACACAACAATAGCTATCAGGAGTGAATGAATCAAAATTATACCTTTTTCGTTTTTGTCAGATTGGCCGCAGAATTGGTGTGCCATGAATTTCAGTAATTTGTTTAAGTGTGAAGTGTATTTCAGTGTATTAGTAAACATATGCAGCATCATCACTATCCAATTCCAGAACATGTTCATTACCTCAAAAAGAAACGCTGTAGCTATTGGCAGCCACTCTCCATTTGCCCCATCCCTCGGCCCCCATCAACCTACTTTCTGTCAGGAAGGGTTTGCCTACATAAATGGAATCACACAATATGTGGCCTTTTGAGATTGGTCTCAAATTTTGCACAATGTTTCCAAGCTTCATCTCTGTTGCAGCATGTAACATCTCTTTTTATGGTCGTGTTCCATTGTGTGGATACAGCGCATTGGTCAATTCGCTCATCAGCTGATGGGTATTTGAGTTGTTTCCTCCTTTTGCCTACTATGACTAATGCTTTTATGAACATTCTTACACAAGTTTTTGTGTGGGCATATGTTTATATTTATATTAGGGCATCCCAAAAAGGTTTACACGTGCTTTGAGTAATTAGAAATAAAAATATATTTCATTTTCAAATTGAGGTATCAGCTGTTAAATGTATGCATTTTGGAGGACACCTTGAATATCCAAAAAGTAGATGGGTACAAAGGGTGTATATATTTATACTTACATATACCCAATTATTTGGGGTATATATCTAGGAGTAGGATTAGGGGAGAATATGATTAGCTTTTTGAGGAACTGCCAAACTGCTTTCATAGTAGCTGTACCATTTTACATTTCCACCAGCAATATCTGAGGGTTCCGATTTCTCCATAGTCTCACCAACACCTGCTACTTCCTTTCTTTTTCATTATGTAGCCAGCCTGAGCCGTAAGTGGTATCTCATTTTGGTTTTGCATTTCTATGTTGAGCATCTTTTCACGTGCTTATTGGGCCATTTGTATATCCTTTTTGTAAAGATATACACTTTTAAATTGTGCTGTCTTTTTTTTTTCCTTTTTATTGAATTTATTAGGACGATACTCATTAACAAAATTATACAGTCTTCAGGTGTACAATTCCATAACACCGGGTTGTCTGTTTTTATTATGGAGTTGTAAGAGTTCTTTTTATATTCTGAATACCAGACCTATAAAACTATATGATTAAAAATAATTTCTCCCGTTCTGTAAGTTTCCATTTTATTTTATTGATGATCTCATTTGCTGGACAAAGTTCTTAATTTTGTTGAAATTTATCTTTTTTTAAAAGTGCACAGACTATTTAATGAATGCCTTGCACCCAGCACTGACTGCCAGGGCTCTGTCCCACATCACAACGCTGTGATTCTTGGCCCCGTCACTCTTAAAGGAGATGTGACACACAGACCCTGGCTGGAAGCCACCCACACAGCTCGAGAGACCAGGAGGGACTGGCCACCCTTTCCTCAGGTGAGCAAACAGCAAAAGTTGCTTTAAAATGGAAATGTTTAAAAAAAAAACACAACAACAAGAAGGAGAAGAAAGAAAAGGTCTTAAGAGAAAAATCAGTACAAATGGAAATGAAGTGTCCCTAAAAACCAAAGCACTGTATATGCTTAAAGTATTAAGTGAAAATATGACATTTTAAAACCTCGGAAAGTGTTTAAACTTAAGATGCTTTCACGTCCTGGGTCCTGGCGTCTCCCGCTTGGCCACTTGGCCTGTGGTGCTTTGGGGCCTTCCTGGCAGAGAGTGGACACGCTGTCGGCCCTGCTCACCATGCCAAACCAGGCCTGTTTCTTCTGGGCTCCTCAAACGTGCTGTCTGGGGTGGTCTGCCCACCGGAGGCAGGAGAGCAGACAGGCCACCCCTCAGTCCATCCTGGGGGTGCTCACGCTGCACTGACCAAGGCCTGTCTCTCGCAACTCCCCCAGTTCTCTGCCCTCCGGTCTCCCACCGCAGTTCCAATAAGGAAGTCCCAGCCCGGAGTCCTAGCCTGGGGGCCTGTAGACCTGGGGGAGCTGTGAGGAGGTTTGTTCTTCCCCAGCCTTGGGCCCCTGGCTGTGGCTGTGACTTGGGAGACCGTGGAGGGCTGCTGGCCCACCCTGTCCTCGGGAGCCAGCCCAGGAGGTCCTTGTGCACCTGCTGCACCTAAAGAACCCCAACATAGGCTTGCCGTGAGCCAGTGGCTATGGTCTGGGTACCCATCACCGCCTCCCACACTGCCAAGGCCGTGACCAGCAGGCTGGCCGGTGAGAGCACCTCCCCCATCCCCACCTGATCTCCATTCCTCCCCCACCCTCTCTCCACCCCTCCCGAGGCGTGGCCGCAGCAGGTGCGCTGCAGGCACTGCGTGAAGGGCAGGTCCTCGGGCAAGTCCTCGTGCAGTGTGCGTGGGACAGGTGCAGCGAGGGTAGCTCGCAGGAGATGAGTCGAGCTGCCCAGCTCGTGCACCAGCCGGATTCCCTCCTCCATGGTAGCCCAGGGGGGTGAAGGGCAGCCTAATGGCCTCCAAGTGCAGGAAGGACGCCCAGCGCTGGCGCCAGGAGCAGCCAGGTGAGTAGCCTCGCAGCAGCGTCCCGCGGCGGTGGTTGAAGACGGCGTTGCTGGTCGGGTTGTCCAACCTGGGATTCAGGGACAGACTGGGTGCCCCTGGTCATACACTCGTGATGTTGACCTCGTCTGGGTTCTGTTGGAAGCGCTGCAAGATGGCCAGGAGCCTGGTGTGCGGGTAACAGTGGTCCCCTTGCCCAGCTGGGTGGGGGCCAGTGCTCTCTAGGCCATGGCCACAGCCACCCCGGGAAGGAAACAGAAGGGAAGGTGGCCGGGCACTGCTGCTGAAGCCAGGGGGTTGCAAGGACCTTGAATCCTGGAGGAACCACCGGGAAAGGGGATTGCGGAGGGGGGGGCGGGGTTAGTGGACCCTCAGCTTAAAGGTACACTGGACCCTCACTCTCTCAAAAGCCCAATTTATGTATTATTTTTTAGTTGTTTTTTTTTTTATTCCTCACCCGAGAATATGTTTCCATTGATTTTTAGAGAGAGTAGAAGAGAGAGGGAAAGACAGAGAAACATTCATATGAAAGGGACATATCCACCAGTTGCCTCCTGCCTGAGCGCAACCAGGGCCCAGGCCAGGGAGGAGCCTGCAACCGAGGTTTGTGCCTTGACTGGAATCACACCTGGGACCCTTCAGTCCACAGGCCAACGCTCTGTCCACTGAGCTAAACCGGCCAAAATGAGGCAGGCTGTGAGTTTGACATGCTTCAATACTTTTTTGTTACTTGTGCCTTTTGTGTCATATCTAAGAACCGGAGCCTAATCCAGAGTCTCCAAGGTTTCTACCTGCTTTTTTACTAAGAGCTTGATAGCTTCAGCTTTTGCACTTTGGTATTTCAATCCTTTTAGTTAATTTTTGTGTGTGCTATGACATAGTGGTCCCACTTCATTCTTTCACATTTGGAACTGCACTTGTCTTAGCACCATTTGTTGAAAAGAGTCTCCCCTCCCTGAATTGTCTTGGCAACATTGTTGTAAGGAAGTTGATCAGAAATGTATGGATCTATTTTTGGAGGGCTGGTTCTATTCCATTTGATCTATTCATCTGCCCTGTGCCAGCATCACGTGATCTTGATTACTATGACTTTGTTTCAATGTTGAAATGGGGACTTGAGAGTCCTTTAATTTTATTCTCCGTTTTTAAGATTGTTTTGCTGAGTCATTTCCATATGAATTTTAGAGTGAGTTTATTGATTTTTGCAAGAAAAGGTAGCTGGTACTTTGATAGAGATTTCATGAACTCTATAGATAATTTTGGGGGAAATTTCCATTTTAAAAAATATTTAGTTTTTCATAAATACAGAGATGTCTTTTCATTTATTTAGCTCTTTAAATTATTTCAATGATGTTTTAATGTACAGTTTCTCTACTTATTTTGCTAAGTTTATTTCCAAGAATTTTATTATTTTAAATGTAATTTAAAAGAAATTGCATTTTTAATTTTATATTTGGCTTGTTATTGCTAGTAGAAATAGAACTGATTTTTGTGTATTGATCTTATTTTCCTGAAATGTTGTTGAACTACTTTTATTATAATGGTTGTTTTTTTGACAGTGAATTCTGTCAGTATACAGTTTTCGTATTTTCTTTTCATTATGGATGTTTAATGTTATTTATTTTATTATTATTATTATTATTATTATTATTATTATTTGCTTACTTTTCCTGGCTAGAACCTCTAGTGTTGTGTTGACTAGGCATCATTGTCTTATTCCTGATTTTAGGGGGAAAAGCCTTAAATCTTTCACTGTTAGATGTAATGTTTGCGGTGGGTTCTTCATATGCTTTTTGTTATATTGAAGAAGTTCCCTTCTATTGCTATTGAGTGTTTCTGTCCTGAATGATAATACTGGATTTTTGTCAAATGCTTTTCTGCATGTATGGATATGATTATTTTGTCCTTTATTAATTTGGTGTATTACATTGATCGATTTTCGTATGTTGAACCAACTTTGAATTCCTGGGGTAAATCCCACTTTGTTGTGATGTATGATTCTTTCTATATGTTGCCAGATTCAATTTGCTAGTATTATATTAGAATTTTTGCAACTATGGTCATAAGTTATATTGGTCTATAATTTTCTGTTGTGTGTAATTTCTTTGGTTTTGGCATCAGAATTATACTGACCTCATAGAATGAGTTGTGATATGTTTATCCCTCCTGTTTTTTGGAAGATTTGGTGTTAATTCTGTAAACATTTGGTAGTATTCATCAGCAAAATCATCTGGCCCTGAGCTTTGTGGGATATTTTTGATTACTAATTCAATTTTTTTACTTATTGTAGTTCTATTAGGTTTTCTGTTTCTTTGAGTTAATCATGTTAGTTTGTGTCTTTTCTAGGAACTTGACTATTTTTATATAATTTGTTAGCACACAATTATTCTCAAAATTTCCTTGTAATTTTTTTTTTAATTTTTAGGTTGGTTGTAATGTCCGGTCTTTCATTCCTGATTTGAGTAGTTTTAGTCTTCTCTGGTTTTTCTTTAGCCAGTCTAACTGAAACGTTGTCAGTTTTGTTGGTAAGTTTAAAAATCCAACTTTTGGTTTTATTGATTTTTCTCTATTTTTATTCTCTATTTCATTTATTATTATTATTATTATTATTATTATTATTATTATTGTTCAGTTCCCCTGCTACCTTTAGGTTATTCCCATGTTCTGCTTACAGAGAATATGGCTTAAGGATTAGTCTTTTTGATTTTCAAGCGTGTCCCAAAGAAAAATGTTTGCATTGAGCACAAAAGTGACTTTCACACTTACTTTCTCACAGCTGAATGAGATGCTGTTTTAAAAAGTTAGGTTTAGAAAAGAAAAGTGTATTAAAGGAGATCGCCAGTGAATTATTGCAGTAGGATAAGGAGCTGAGCAGACCTACTGTTCCCAGGAGGATTTGGTCTCAGGCTGTGTCGCTCCACAAACCCCTCTGCAAGTGCAAAGACAACCAATGCTTGATGTGAGCATGTTGTATTCAGACCGGTGGCCTCACTTTCCAAGTGTCAACAGACAAATAGATGGACACATTACAGGCTTAGAGAATATTTTCAGAAGCACCCAAAACTTTACAGACAGCGGCAAAAAATGTTCGTAGCGCAGCCAAAGGAGCATGCATTTTCACATCCCGCGCAAGTCCAGAACCTGATGCTGAGAAAAGTGACGTCATAAGGAAAGATGGTTTTCTGAAGTGACTTTTGCAGGGTGAAAAGAATTGAGATAGCATGGGACATTAAATGAAAATTTCAGAGTAAATCTCTAAATGGGCCAAAGACATGTAAATGAATATAAAGAGCCATCTCCACTCAAAATGCTTTTGACTGCCATGATCAAAGAGATTATTTGACAAGCCAAAGAAGCTTCAGAAATATTAATGAGGTACTTACTGGGTATGGAAGGAGTGACCGATAAATGCTACAGTTGGGCTTCATCACAGAGCTGGAATTTTGCTCACAGGTTACATAGTCCAGAAAATAATTCTCTAGGAAAGCCATCGAATCAAGAAAAGAGAGAAAGACAGAGGTTGGTTTCCAATTACATTGTCACAAATTAAATGAGAAATCTTTATATTTATTTATAGCAGTGCCTAGGGCAAGTCACTGCACTCCGTTGGAGGGAAAGTTTGCTACAAATAATGCTAAATGGCAGAAATTTTAAGTATCGTATTGCATTAACCTTTCAATGTGGATTTCTCCAGGTTTCTGGGGGAAGGCACTGCATAGGCAAATTACCCGATAACTTTTTATGTACTCAGCACTATATTAAGTAGTGTGCCAATCAGATGAATAATAAATATGTTTCCTGCCCTCACTTTATAATCTAGTTAAGGACATATTATCAGGGTGAAGTAATGAGATAAAAATCTGAGGTAGAATAAGGGCTTGCTCTTATGGAAGCTCTCAGCAAACTCACTCTGGGTCCTGGTAAAAAAAAAAAGCAGGACATTTCTACAAATTAAAAACAGAAATTTAAAGGAATAAAAATTGCTACTCACCTGCACAGAGACCCTCATTCATTCTTACAGATTTTTGACTGTACCCTCTTTGAGCTTAGATGCAAAAAATTAAAGTGACTCCTTAAAGGGTCTTTTTAAAGATCAACCAAAGGACTTGTGTGCACACATATAAGCCTAAGCAATGCACACAGACTCCAGGGGGGTGAGGCCAGGAGGGGGGCGTGGGGAGGCAGGGGGCAATGAGAGAATAAGGACACATATGTAATACCTTAATCAATAAAGAAAAACAATATATGTATTTTTATTGATTTCAGAGAGGAAGGGAGAGGGATAGAGAGATGGCTGAGAGAGAATCATTGATCGTCTGCCGCCTGCATGCTCCCACCCTTGGAATGGAGCCCACAACCAAGCTTGTGACCTGACCAGGAATCAAACGATGACCTCCTGGTTCATAGGCAAAAATGCTCAACCATGAGCCACTCCGACTGGGCTAAAAGAGTTTTGTTGTTTTTTTAAATTGATATTCCTACAAATTAAAAACAGAGATTTAAAGGAATAAAAATTGCTTGGAGCAAGAGCATTGAAAGCTGATAAACAGGCAACTAATAGGAAGGAAGTAGAAAGGCTTTTGTTTACACAACTCTGAGAGGAGAAGCAGCCAAGAACGGTTACCAAAGGAGGGAGGCAGTGCAATGGCGGAGAGCCATGTGCTGACTTAATCATTAAGAATGTGTTAATGACTTTTGTATATATTTAATTAAGCTGGAAATTATGTAATACGTTTGAGAAATCTTTCCATCAAAATCAGTTCAAATAAAACGTTTTGGCACGAGAAGGGAATAGGCCTGTTATCAGAACAAATCGCAGTGGACCACCTCATTCCCCAGCCCTCCTGGACAAACGAGGCGCTACTCTGTACCCCTGAGTATGCCAGGGTGCTTCGCAGAACATAGTTTCTGTATTGTTATAAAGTTATAGTAATACATGGTTTTCACAATATTGCAACTTTTACAGTGGTTCCTACGGCAGCAAATTCGTCACATTTCTGGCACAGTGATACAAGGAGAATCTAGATGAAATGATTAAATAGATAAGCTCAAATGAAAATAAGTACATGGTTCCTGTGTGTCTTCTGTTTTAGTATTGGAATGTGAAGTTTTCCAGTGTTCTGGGCTAGTGCACAGCACATGTGAAGGCCATGACAATGAAAATCACTGCCCACGCAGATTTGTATTGCAAAAGGAAAACTGTGCATCTAGATTCATAGTCAGAGCAGAATGTGAGGGGTGTTTACACTGATTTAGGAGGGGGAGGTGGAAAGATGGCATAGTAACCAAGGCTAAAGCGATAGCAGATTTCTCTTTTATTGATTATTCATTTATTTTTACCACTGAAAGAGACCTGAGAAGCCATAAAATCAGTCCCTCAAATTGAAATAGAAGAAAAGCAAGTCATCACCCACACCCCCCAGATATGTGGTAATTAACTTGGGAGCACCTTGGTGACTCTTTCATTAAGCAGCTCTCGGAGAGATCGAACTGATTTTAGTTTATTTATTGGATTCATCCTAAGCACTCAAGGTGCTTTTGAAGGATATGATGCAAATTGTTAACATCGTTTAATGTTTATTGAATTATAGCATCGCAAGACTTAGCAGACTTAATGAGCAGTGCAGGACATTATTCCCATTTTAGAGAGAGAACAACCGACACAGGCAGGTAGGGGAAAGGCTAGCCCAAAGCTGGACAGAAAATTTGGAGAGGAGGGTAGGGCTCAGTTAGGTTATCCTTAGTAGATTGCTCTTTTTACTTGGATATAAGCTGAATCTGTTGGAAAAATATATCTCATCAAGAAATAAAATGTATTGAGAAAAAGAGGAGTTAATCTTTGGACTCTGGGGTGGTGTTTGGGATGCTTAAGCAAAATAGTCCTCTATGTATTTAGCCATCATTCTGTTTGCATTTGTTAATGGGTCTCTGCCACTTGGTGTCAGTCACTAGCCAAGGAGAGAAGGGAGGAACAGGAAAGGGAAATAGTGAACCTAGATTAGTTTTATAAGTGTGTAAATTGATGGGTATGGTAGATATTTTTCAGTGTGGAAACTGAAGGTTCTGCGCCTAGTTGTATTTCAAAAAATATTTTGGTTGTGTCAGTAGATCCAGGACCAGCGGGTTTATTTAAAACTAGGGGCCCAGTGCAGAAAAATTTGTGTACTCGGCGAGGGGAGGAAGGGGTCCCTTATCCTGGCCTGTGCCCTCTCACAGTCTGGGACCCCTGGGGGGGGATGTCCACCTGCTGCCATGCATGGCCAGCCTGGGTGAGGGGCTGAGGGCTGTTTTCAGGCTGGCCACAGGCCCCTCAGTGTTCGTGCACTGGGGGGTGGAATGTCTGGTGAGTGCAGGCGTGGACGTTTCCAGCCGAGTGGCCTACCATTGCACATACCTGGTGGGCCTCCACCGCTGAGGGGACACACCTGGTGCAGAGCTGGGTGGCAGGCCAGGGGGTGGACACTGGTGCATGGTCCCTTGGGGGGGCCATGCTGCTGAGCAGACACACCGGGGGTGGAGCCAGGCATACACTCGCACATGCCCCACGGAGGCCTCCAGGGTGGAGCCAGGTGTCTGGACCTGTGGCAGACACTCGGCGCCCGGGTGGAGGATGCTCGAGCATGACCCCGAGGGAGTACCCCCTTCAAGCCCCCGCCACTGAGCCTCTGAGGTCGTGTGGGCCCAATTGCTCTATTCCCAGGCATCACAGGGCCAGGCCGGGCTGCCCGACTCCCAGCCTTGTGGCTGCTCACTGCCCTATGGAACCACCGCAGGCATGATTGCTCTATTGCCAGCCCCAGCCTCAGGGACGGGCAGGCTCCCACCTGAGGCCGCCCAGAACCAACCACTGGCGCAATCTCTCTATTCCCAGTCCCATCTCCCTATCGCCCGCCACTGCCCGGAACCGACCGCGGGAGCACGCGAGGGCGGAGGCCAGGCTTCCGCCCTCGTGTGCCCCGGCGCCCGATCACTCAGTTTCGGCCTGGGCCTCCGCCATCTTGGCTGGGCTAATTTGCATACCATTGTTCTGATTGGCTGTTGGACGTCCCGAAGAAACGGTCAATTTTAATATTACGCTTTTATTAGTTATGATCCTTTTGTTTGGTCAGAATGAATCAGAAGGGTACCCTAGATGCCCAGAGGATTTTAGCCTTCCAGTTTTTGGGCTCCCTTCTCCCCAAACATACACGGACAGCTAACTCTGAGCTTTTTCCATGCTGTTTCCTTAGTTGTGGCTGCTCACTACTCTGCTCTAACCCAAACACTAGTGTGCCTGCCAGCTCGTCTCTGGCTGAAGCAGTTGGCTTAGGCCCCAGGTGGGTGTTTGTGTGTGTAGAGGGGGCATGTGTCTTTCTTTCTTTAGGCTGGACCCTGTCAATCTCTAGGAAGAGAGTCATCTTGGAAAGTCTATAAATAGGATTCTAATCTTCTGTGCTTCTGGGGAAACTCCAAGTTTGGGTGGAGTTTAAGAATTGTCATCAATGTAATAAGTCCTTTGGGCATCCTGTATCTTACCGCCAATACCTCGTTTTTATCTATTTTCCTTTATTTCAAATAAAGGCAGTTCTCCTGAAGAAGAAAAGAAAGGGATCAGGGAATAATGAATGCTGGAGATTGATCCATGTATTAAAGCAAAAATGATTATTTTTGATTCATGATTTCTGAAAAATTATGATAGTTCTTCTACACAAGGAAAAAGGTGAACACAGAGAAGGAAATCTTTTTTGTTTCATTGATCTGTCTTCATTGTATTCTTTCATCTCAGAGATGCGCTTGTGCTGAAGATGCTGCCTGTGGGTGCTGGCTGGCGGGATGCTTCTGTATCCATGCCAGTCCTGTTGTTTGGCCATTCCACCCCTCATCCAAGGCAGCCTGTTCCAGTTCATACAACATCATACAGCTATAGGTCTTTTGGTTTCTAGGTGTTGAAGAATTTTTTTTCTAACAAAACCTGATCATTTCAGGATAAAACATGTGATAGGTCGATATTGCTTTTCCAGTGACAGTTCTGAATGGGGTGACCCAGCAAAAAAGATCCAGTGACAAATTAAAAACAAGAATTCATAACAGTTTCTGTACTCAAGAACACAAGGGGTAATAAACACACCAATAGTGAATGTATATATTACAAATATATATTTTATTATATATATTACAAATATAATTGCTATAATAAGAATTGACACATATTTGCCCTGGAGACATGATTGGAGAATAAAGTATTTGGGGGAAGCAAGAGGACTTTGTAGGAGAGAAGGCTTTAGAGGAGGGTGCAAAGAATGTCTAAAAAAGAAATAGAGGTCAGCAGTTCCAAATATAGAGGTGCTGACGGTGAGTGTGTCTTTGGGGAAAATAAGTTGTCTGAGTATGGGGTACACGAAAGGGTGAGCGCTGAGACGAGGAGAGAAGAGCCTCCTTGTGGAGGTCTGAAACATTCATCCTTGAATCTGTCGGCAGTGGTGTTTAATCATGAACGTTAATAGGTTTGGAGAGTCAAGAAATTAGAATGTGGACTAGAAAGGCTGGAAGAGAAGTGGAATTAGCAACCAGGAGAATTTTGTAGTCGCATAAGTAAGCAATGGGGCGAATCTGAGCTAGAGGAAAAGCCCAGATTTTATTGGCTGCAACTTTACGAAGCCAGCATATCTAGTGATGGAATATGTCATAGATCTCTTAGAAAATTTAATAAAAATCTCTGGAAACCATCCAGAAAAATATCACATTTGCACATACTCATGAAATGTTGCTTATAATTTTATAGGGTTTATAGATCTCTCAGAACCAGGGAACATTTAGGAACTACATTTAGGCACTACAATTTAAGCACCTTCAAGTCTGATTTGATTGGTATTTTAAAAATAAACCAACCCATTATGTAACAAAAATTGTTTACCATTTTGACATACTGTAGATCACCATTTCCCACATTTCTTTACAACCTACTACAAAATTTGTGGTTGAAAATTTTGGGATTAGCTGCATACTCGATTATCCTCTGGAAGATTAATATTACACATCGTCTTGTTAAATGTTCTCCAGTAAAGAACATTCACTTCACTCTGTGTACTTCAGCGCTTCCAACCATTGATATAATGGCCATCAGAGCCTGTCCCCATAGACTTCACCTGGGAACAACTGCTAAATGGTTTCACAATCTTTAAATATAAATGGGACTTCAGCTCCAGGGACAAAATGTCTCTCCGCATCTGTCTTCACCTCTCCCGGGAGATAGATGCTCTGGTCTTTCCCAGCTAACTGTGCAGTCTTAGAAACATTATGTACCCCAGAATCCCCATCTGTGAAATAAGGGCTTGTGCTGTGAAGATCCGGGCTTTAGATCAGTGGTTCTCAGACTTGAGTGTTCCTTGGAGTTGTCATGCGGACTTGGTGAAACACAGATTGTTGAGCCCCTCATCAGTTTTTCATTCTGGCATTCTGTCTGGCCGGGGCCCGAGAATGTGCATTACTCTAAAGTTCGCAGGTGATACTGATGCTTGATGGTCCATGGAGCAAACTGATATCTGCTGCTCCAGCACCTTCATGATCCTGTGAACTCTTAGACTTTCCCTTTAAGGCGTTTCTTCTCCAGAGCTGGTCACTGCCTAGTTGCTCCGGGTTTGTGTCTGAAGGTCCACAGAGTCTCTGCATTTTTCTGTGCAGTGGTTACTGTTGGTATTTTCCGAGGAAGAGTACTGCACGCGCCATCAGTGCCTTTTAGCATTTGAAATGTGGAGAGGGCACTAAGGAATTGTGTAGCCATGCTGCTGAAATGGTATGAATGCAGACTTTGTAGATACTGCCTATTTGATGAATGCTGCCAACGTGTAGATGAATTTGGTTCTATAAAGGACCTATTTACGTGACATTTCTATTAGGGGAACACAGCTCTTGTTAATGTGTATGTCATTGTAGGTGCTGTTTAAACCTGGCAAAGATTCCCTCTTTAAAATGTGTGTGAGCAACTTCTACAGAGTCAATGATAGGACACGATGATGACAATGATGAAATTTGACTTTGGAGTTTCTTCACTCTGTGTTTAATCGTTTAATAAATATTTACCCATCGTTGGCCTGGAAGGCTTTGCCCTAGATGCTCTGGGGGATACAAAGATAAATCAGATCAAATCCTTGCCCGCAATGGAATTTATCACTTGCTGTAAGTTGTAAGATGTGTATGTACATCCATGAGACAGCGAGCAGGGCTGCTGCATTGTGGGCTTAGCTTAAACGAGAGTATGTCTAGTTACGAGTTATGTGACCTTGGACAACTTATGTGACCCCTTCAAGGATACAAATTCATAGCTGTAGATAGTAAAATAATACCCTCAGGATCAGCTGTGGCTTCCCTGTGAAAACCCATCTACAGTGCTTTCCCCTGAATGGAGTGTGTGTTCAGTAAATGTAGCAGCATTTAAACTACCATCAAAGTAGAGTGGTGGCTATGATAGATAATTTTGGGTGCTTACAATGTGTTGGCTATTGAACTAAAAGTTTTTCATGCGTTACCCTTGTCAGTCCTCACAACAACCCTTCTGAGGTCCGTAGTATGCTTTTCCTCCTCTCGTAGATGAGAAGCAGAGCTCAGGGACCTTAGGTAATTTGCCCAGGGGACTGTGGCTTGTAAATGACTTTGCTGGTATTTAAACAACAGTATCCTGGCTCCAAGGCTTGCACCCTTAACTCCTGTGATTACTGCTTCTCAACAAATGCCCTTAGAGGGATAAACATGGCATTTGGGTAGGGACTAAAATTTCTCTCTAGGAGGAGCTGCTAATATAAAGGCTTACCATCTGAGCCAGGACTCGCAGGGTAGGGTGATTTTGGCTCTGCACATTCTCACCCACCCTTTTCCTATTCGACATATTTATTTACTCAGTAACTCTGCGGTCATTGCTGGCCATGCGGCAGTGTCCCTGATTCAGTGCCCATGCCTCCATGGACCTTAGGGTCTAGAGGTGGAGACAGCAATCACTTTGTGAGCAATTCTGAACGAGCTGCTTAATTTAGGAATGGCGAACTGAGGGCTTACTCCATCCCAGGCTGTGCTACATTCCTCAGTGGGACACAGGAAGGAATAAGGGATGGCTTTGTTCTGTTCAGTAGTTAGGCCTTTCCCAGGAGATACTTTATGTCTCGTCTTCTTGGTGCTGTGTGTACCCTTATTGAAGTTGAAATGTCTCTGATCTGCAATCCAGTCATCCAGAGTCATTTGTGAGCTCTTGATTTTTAAATATAGTTATTGGTGAAATAACATTTTACAGTTATAGATCCATTTCCCTCCAATCCCCATCATTTATCTTTATCTCTCCTACCCCCTATCGCCATTCATGCAGAAACACTTTTGTACACACATTGTCTAAGGAAATGAATATTACAGGGCAAAAAAAATTGGTGGGAAAATGTTAGTCTTTCTGGCTGTAGTTTTTCAAAGTCTTTGCCCTCAAAGGAAGGGATAAGACTCAGCATAACCCACCACAGTAGGAAAAGGCTTCCTTGGCAGATAATGCCTCTAGTAATGTTGGGAAATGATTGAAATTACATTTCAGCCACTTGAGCTATCAATGAGGAGTTGAAAAAAAATTTCAGTTGAATTATAGAAACATAAAGTTAATACTTTATTGCCTGATTGTGTTGGTGGATATTGGACTTCATTGCACTGATTGATGCTGAGGTTTACAATTCTTTTCAGATAATTTTGGATTTCAGCATGGACTTTTAATATTATATTTACTCATTCAATGAATATTTACTGAGCATCTACCATGGGCCAGGTATTACAGTGTGGAGCAAGAATAGACACCGTTCTTGCTGAATAATTTGTATCTGCAAGGCAGAAAGTCATTAATCAAATAGATGTGAAATTATAAGTGTGAAAATTGCCACCAGTGAAACATACCTGGAGTATATAGCAAGGGGATCGGATCTCATCTGGGGGTATCTGAGAAATCTCTCTGAGAGGTGACATTTGACTTGAGACCTGAAAATGGACAGGAGCTAATTAGGTAAAGAGGAGTGGAGAAAGCCAGTATTCTTGGCAGACAGAATAGGGGTTTAAGCCCTACATGTGGTGGCAGAACCACAGAAAAATATTTTGGTTGGAGGGAGGTGAGAAAGAGATTTCTGTTCTTAGGCTGAGGTAGCTACTGACATGAAATGCTTTCCTGAATGTGAAGGCAGGCTCTGTGTGGGGGTGCTGCTTGTGTGTCTCCCATGATTTTTGTGCCTTTCTCCTTGAGGCCTCAAGTCCCAGGGTACACCCTTGCTCTTTTCCCATAGCTGCCTCTGCTTCCGAGCAGCCCACCTTGACCAAAGACAGCTCTGTGTTTGCATTTTGTTTAAGCCAAAACCTTCAACATCATCCTTTCCTCATCCTTCTTCCTCATCTCCTCTGTCCAATCAATCTCCAAGTTTCATCAATTCTGCTTCATTAATACCTCTTACGTTTAATTACTTCACTCCATTCCCATGGCCACTGCCTTAGCCCAGGGTCAACACACTCCATCCCCACTCTGTGCACACTGAGCTACTTCACATTGTACTAGGAAGCTGCACCTTTCCCCATTTGCAGATTTCTATGCATATGTCTCCTTCTGCCTCATCCGTCCTCAATTAAAGTACTCCTGTTCATCCCACAGGATGTCTCTCCTTCAAGAAACCCTCCCTGACCATGAGCCACAACCACCATGGAGATGAGGGTGACTGTCCCTCCTCTGTTTCACTCTAGATACCTCATGCTTATCCCTATTGATTACATGTTTATTCATCAGTCTATACCTGGTCTGTCCAATAACTACCTGTGGTAGCTATCAAGAACTTGAAATGTGGCTAGGATGAATGAAGATGTGTTGTAAGTGTAAAATACCATGTTTCAAAGATAGTATAAACAACTAGTACTTTTTAAATGCTCATTACATGTGGAAATGGTAATATTTTGGACATATCAAGTAAAAGAAAATATATTATGAAAATGAAACTCACCTGCTGATTTTTTCCAGGTTTTTAAAATTTATTGTTGAAAGTATTAAGATGGCTCCTTTTTCCCCACTGACCCCTTCTAGCCCACCTGTTGATTTTTTACTTTTTAAATTGTGCCTTACTAGAAAACTTCAGAGTACGCATATATGGTTCCCATTTGTGCCTCACATCATATTTCTATCAGATGGTACTGGTCTAGACTCTATGCAACTAGAGCAGAGGTCAGCAAGCGATGGCCAGCAGGCCAAATCTAGTCTGCCCTCTTTTTTTTTGTAAATAAAGGCTTATTGGGACACAGCCAGGCTCATTCACTTACATATTATCTATGGCTTTTTCCCACTACAGCGGCAACACTGAGCAGCTATGCTAGAGACCACATGGCCCACAAGCCTAAAGCATTTACTACTGAGCCCTTCGCGGAATAACTTTGCTGACCTGCATCCTAAAGGGCTGATATTGTATTTTATTCATCATTGCCTCTCCAATCATTGCACAATACCTGGCACATAAGAAAGGTTTGTTGAGTGAATGTTTGCTGAGTAAATAAATGTCTTATCCAATAGATGTTTGTTTACTGAATAAAAGTTTGAGAATTTTATTGGCCAGATCATCACTAAAATTAGTTTATGACCCACAGATGTGATCGCCTCATGACTAGAACTAAAATTTGAAATATGACCTGATAACTAGGCAGGTACTTGGGTAATAGTCAACATTTAAAATTGGAGTGCTTTCCTTGCAAAACCCATCATGGAATATCTTCTGATTTATTTATTTATTTATTTATTTATTTATTTATTGATTGATTGATTTATTTATCCTTATTGTTGAAAGTATTTCAGATGTCCCCCTTTTCCCCTTATTGACCCCTCCACCACCTGACCCCGGCCTTTACCATATTTTTGTCTCTGTCTAAGGGTTATGCATATATGCATGTAAGTTCTTGGGTTAATCTCAGTTGTGCCCAATATAGGGTGGAGTGTTGTATAAGTGTGAAAGAGAGTTATCTCAGAGGTTGGATATTTGGATTGAGGGTTGAGGGCATAATAATTAAGGGTTTGCTGTCCTAGGTGTCTGGTCACCCTGAAAAGAAGCTGGGTGCTATTAGTGATGTAGAATGGAATCCGAAACCAGGGCAGGCAGTGGTGATGGGTATTAAAGACCAACAACAACAAAAAAGAGACTCCTGAGAAAGCAGTATTCCAGTCCTTTCGCAGCAGATCCTGATCTTCCAGGAAGGATTCTTGGCTCTAGCGTTTGTGTAGGTTCACAGGCAGTGTTGCCTGGGAATGAAAAGGAGTAAATCACATGGAAATCTGAGTCTGGTTGGTCTGCATGGGCATGGATGCTTATACCTTCAAAATGGGGCTGAGGATAAGTGTTGGAAGAGAGTGAAATGCTGCTTCACACTTTGATCCAAATATACTCCTGTCATTTGCTCTCTGCTCACAAAGCTGCAGCTGTTAGAAGACACGAAATCATTTTCTTTTGCTTTTCTCTGTCAAATTGTTGATGAAAATGATCTCACAAAAATTGAAACAGCCAGAGTTACCATAGATGAGAATCAAATTTCAAGTCTTGGTTATGTAACATTATCTCATCTCATAAGAAGCAGTCATTTTAAAAAATCATAACATTTCTCAGTGTTGAGTTGGATTTTTTCTTTTTTAGTAATTAAAGTTGTAAAAGCAGCTACTGTAGATATATTCATTGGAGCACATGGATTACAAGGGCTTTTCTGAAGGGATCCAGAGGTTTTTTTTTATTCGAGCAGATTTGACAAGTAAACAACAGAATAAAGAGAGTAATATTATTCATTAGTAACATATGTGATCAGTACAGAAAGAGAAGATTAAATATTTAACGATTTTTACTTTAGCTGCTTCAGAGAAATGAGGGATTATAAAGTTGGTAATATCACAGAGCTGTATCTGTTCATCCATCCACCCCCCCACCCACCCACTCATCTATTTATCCATCTACCAACAGTCACTAAATTTATTACATTACATGTATTTAATTACTATCTGTCCAGCTCTGTAGTAGATGTTAGGGAAAGTACAAGAAAAACAAAAGACAATTTTTACTTGAAGATTTATAGAATGTTAGGTGTGAAGGTACTTGGAAGATGATGTTATTGAGATAAACAGTTGTTAGGCAGTTTGTGTAAAATAACACTCAGAGAATTTAATGCTGGTCCACAGTTCCTAGTCCAGTAACTTTTCTACTTGTACCAGGTAGGTAAGTCAGACATATTTACCTACCTAAAACATTACAGAATAAATAATCCCAGGGCATCATGTAAGCAAATGTGGGACCATCAGACATGTCTGGTCTGTGGGACTTTGAAGAATGTCTGTCATTAAGCAAGATAAGGGAAGGTGAAAGGGTGGACCTAAGCTGTATTTAAAGGAAACACAGAGTTTGTGATCATAAATGGTAGAGAGGGAATATTCTAGGTGTGCCAAATGAAATAAATAAATGCAAGGGGAGGGGATCTAGGCAGAGAGAAAAGAAAGAGAGGCAATTGGGTTTGGCAACGGTCCACACAAGTTGTGGAGGTGTCCGTGAGTGGGGCAGAGGTTCTGCATGGGAAGCTGGTCAGTGAGTGAGAGCCCTGGATGTAGAAGGTTGAATGCTGCTGGAGAAATGGTTTTCTATTAGTAAGAGATTAAAGTATAAGCTAGGTTTTGGGAAACTTTATCCACTGTATTCCTACTCTAGAGAAAGAGTATTCCTCAAAAACCCAGCAAGGAACCACAAAGACAATCATTCCGGCAAATTAAATAAATATGACAGGAAGTGTCTATATCTTTGCATTGCACACCACTTTCTGATGTTTGATCAAAATTTACTAGTTTGGTAGGAAAATAAAATGAGAATATTTGAAAACAAACACATAGAAAACTAATAATATTAAGGGTATTCAGTCACTTGTTTTCAGAAATAGTCCATTTCTACTCCACTGGGATTGGATTTTTTTTAAAAAAGATTTTGATATAGTGCTCTAATTATTGTAAATGTAGGGTGAAATGCATCTTTAAACACTATGATATCATAGTAGTATCCACAAATCACTCAGAACACCATCACTGGCAGGTAGTAAACATTTTATATCTTATTAAAAATATTTTCCTTATAAAGTATTGGAATTATAGTCTTTTTAGGCTCTTCCCCAAAGTCTCCCTGGAGAGCTTTAAAAAAAATAACTTTGCCTAAAGCTTCATTATACATATTTGCCAGTGAATTTTCAGGACAGGAGTTCTTGGTTTGGATTTTAATGTCCATCGATTTGACGTACTCAATTCTGTTTGATATCATTACTGTATTGACATTGCATGTACATGTGGAATTGGTATGGAATAAAGCATCTCTATCTTTTTATCTTTTTATTTCTAGTTTCTTATAATGTAAGGAGAAAATCTATATCTACATAAATAATGCAAACCTTCAGTTATTTCTTTTTTTTATTGAATTTACTAGAGTCCTAGTGCACGAAAATTCATGCACTGGAAGGGGGGTTGGGGGGGTCCTCAATCTGGCCTGCACCCTCTCACAGCCTGGAAGTGGGCCTAAGCTGCAATCTGGCCTCCCTCTGTGGGAGGTGACCGGTGGGCCAGTCAGAGGACGGTGCTGGCCCCCAATTACCTCTCTGCTGCTGGTTGCCACCCCCCCAATTAATGTCCCCTCCCTCTGCCTGCTGGCACCCTCCTTGGCTGGTCTGGCGCTGCCTGCTCGCCAGCCCGCCCCCTGCCAACCAGTTTTCTGTTTGGTCAATTTGCATATTAGGCTTTTATTATATAGGATTGGTGTGACATTGCTTCACACTCAATAAAACATCATCTGCACACTGCATTGTGTGCCTGTTGCCCCAAGCAAAGTTTCTCTTTCCATCCCATTGTTTCTCGCTCCTTTCCCCCCTCCACCTACTCCCACCCCCTTTCCCTCTGGCTATCATTACACTGTTAATTGTGTCTGTGTTAAGTATATATCAGCCCACTTCACTGGAAGGCAGGTTAATTATGCAAATAAGGGCAGCAAATGTTGTACAGTTGAGAGAGTTGGGGTAACAATAACTGGTGACCTTTAACCAATCTAAACTAATAAAAGCGGAATAGTAAAATTAACCGTTTCTCCAGGATGCCCAACAGCCAGTCAGAGCGACTGTATGCAAATTAACCTAGCCAACATGGCGGCCGCCACTCACGGACCTGAGTAAACGTTTGGGCAGCTTATGTTGCAGCAGGAGCGAAAGCGAAACTACCTGCGCACTGGCTTCTTAGCCTTGCCTGAAGCAAAACAGGGGGTCGGCGGCCTGCTTGGTGGGCTTCCCGGGCCCTTTGTGGGTAAGAAGTGGCAGGGGGCCGGCGGCCTGCTTGGCAGCTGTCCAGGCCCTTGGAGGGGCATTGGGGAGCGGGAAAGAGGCAGCAGGGGGTCAGTGGCCTGCTTGGTGGGCTTCCCAGGCCCCTTGCAGGGCACCAGGAAGTGGGAAAGCAAGGTGGCGGGCTGGGAAGTGGGAAAGAGGCAGCGGGGGGGGTGGGGGTCTCGGCCTGCTTGGTGGCTGCCCAGGC
>PVJC01029084.1:0-22127 GCA_004026665.1 Murina feae | reverse complement strand
AAAATTGAGTAAAATGATTAAACATTTACTCAGAGGAACATAGTTGCTATAATGAAGGACTAATATACAAGAATCAACATAGAGATAAATTTTATGAAATTATCTAATCTAATAAAAGAGTAATATGCAAATTAACCAGCACTCCGAGACACCTAAGCTACACCCACCAGCCAAGCCATGCCCACCAGCCTATCAGAGCGGCTGTATGCAAATTAACCCAGCTAAGATGGCAGCCAGAAGCCACAGAGCTAGAGCAAACAGGAGGCTGCCATTGCACCAGCAATGGAGTTGAAACTGCCTGCCTAGGCCTGCCAGGCCTCTGCTCAAGAAAACAAAGTTTCAATTATAGAAGATAAATAAACCCCAGAAACCTGACTCCAGCCAGCCTTGCTGGGACGTTGGGTCAATGGGATCTGTGCACAGCCTGAAAATGGCCCTCAGCCCCTCACCCAGGCTGGCCACACCCCCATGGGGTGAGGGTCCCAGACTGCAAGAGGGCACAGGCTGGGCTGAGGGACCCCCCTGAGTGCAAAAATTTTTGTGCATTGACCCCCTAATATTACATATATAATTATAAAAGTAGTACAATATCAAATCATGTAAGTATCTTATTTGCTCTACATCAGAGAACAAAACTGTTTGTCAATGTGAAAAACAGGTATTTTGATAAAAGAATAATTGATCTTGCAGAATTTAGGAAAACTTCAGTTACATTACTATGTAGGCATAAGCTAAGTTTCTACAGGAAACAAAGATTCTCTCATAGTTCAAAGTTTTCAGTTGTTTTTACCTTGTTAAAAAGTGGGAAAATAGTTGTAGAAAACATGCCAAAAGTCAGTTAGAAATCCAAATAGTGAATTGCATTATTAACATAAATATAATGACATTCTTAAGCAGTTTATGAGATTGTATTTTCAAATTATTCCAAATTATTCAGTAATCACATTCCCTTTCATTGTGCAAAGATGTCAGAGACTGACAATGATAAATGATCTTGCATTCAGTTATGCAGTAGATAATAACCTGCTAGTGATTTTTTTTAAAATTCTTTGTAAAACTGAGCTGCTAAAATAGTCTCTGTGCTGCTACCACAGTTACTAAATGTTTCTCTTGAATCCCAAGATGGCAGAGGCTCATAATACTCTATTGATACCAGGTATAAACTATAATCTTAAGGTAATGATCCAAGTTTTCAATTCAAAGTAGAAATCATCCTATTGTTCAAGAATACATTATTTTTTATCTAAAGTCTACTCTTGGGCCATTGAAAGATAGTCATGAGATTAGTGCTGAAAAAGGAACAATACCAAATTGATTCAAATTCTCTTTCATTTGACTGCATTTAACAACCAATCTCTTTGATTAGTAAAATATCTTTATAACTCAATTCAATGTAAAATCAGAAGTGGAATAATATGAACTTTTTGCAGTTAGATGAATACTCCTCAGTTTTAGAGTTCAAGGCTCTAAGGGGAATTCTCTGAACAAACCAGTGGGAGTCACCTTTTTTGACTCTAACCCCTCTGAACCATGTTTATAATCTCATTTAAAATAAACATTGGATATTTTACACACAGATTTATTTTCTCTGCTAAGTAATAAGCAAGATAAAGGTATTATGCCATATTACTTAATTGTATTGTTTTATTACTTATTTTATTAAAACTTTGTTAGCAATTGCTATAGAGAAACAGTATATTCATTGTGATGAAATTTTCTAGAAAATTTTCTTATATCCTTTATTTTACCATCTATACTATTTATAATCTTAACTTTATAAATAGTCAAGCTTAATGTATGAATAGATAAAATGTATCATAGTGCTGCCTCCTAGAAGTTTCCCACAACTTGTTGAATGAATGAATGAGTAATGACTAAAGTGGCTAAATTAAATCAGTCAATATTAGAACTAGTAATTTTTTACTGAATACCAGTTTACTTTAAAATATTTAATAAAAAATAAGTATCTCACTAGCTGCTGTAAATAATTATACAATTATTTTTCAAATGCTTTAAGGAAATTAAATGCAAATTGAGTAGAAAATACCAAGCAATGGTTCTTTTCTTTCTTTCACAAAAGACTTTAGAATTATTTGTTTTTTGTCTTTTTTTTGTTTTTTTTCTCTCTTTTTTTAAATTTTGTTTTATTGCTTAAAGTATTACAAAGAGTGTTAAATAAGTCTCCATTTTTTCCCCTTGACCTTCCCCTCTCCTCTCCTACCCCTAGTGTCTTGTGTCCGTTGATTATGCTCATATGCATGCACACAAGTCTTTCAGTCGATCTCTTAACTCTCCCCACAACCCTCCCGAGCCTTCCAGCTGTAGTTTGACAGTCTGTTCAATGATGTTCTGCCTCTGAAATAAAAAAAGACCCCAAATAGCTGCAGTGATCCCGAGAAAGAACAAAGTAGCTGGGATCTCCATACCAGATATCAAACTATATCAACAAAGCCACAGTGCTCAAAACTGCCTGGTATTGGCACAAGAACAGATGTATAGATCAATGGAATAGAATAGAAAACCCAGAAATCTACCCAAACCAATATGCTCAATTAATATTTGACAAAGGAGGCAAGAACATACAATGGAGTCAAGACAGTCTCTTCAATAAATGGTGTTGGGAAAATTGGACAGATATATGAAAAAAAATGAAACTAGACCATCAACTTACACCATACACAAAAATAAACTCAAAATGAATAAAAGACTTAAACGTAAGAAGGGAAACCATAAAAATACTAGAGGAATACAAAGGCAACAAAATCTCAGACATATGCCGAAGCAATTTTTTTACCGATACAGCTCCTAGGGCATTGGAAACTAAAGAGAAGATAAACAAATGGTACTACATCAAAATAAAACGCTTCTTCACAGCAAAAGAAGCCATCAACAAAACAACAACAAAGCCCACTGCATGGGGAGAACATATTTGCCAATGTTATCTCCAATAAGTGTTTAATCTCCAACATTTACGAGGAACTCATACAACTAAACAAAAGGAAGATAAACAGTCCAATCAAAAAATGGGCAAAGGATCTAAATAAACACTTTTCAAAAGAGGACATTCAGAAAGTCAAGAGGCATATGAAAACATGCTCAAAGTCACTATTCATCCGAGAGATGCAAATCAAAACAACAATGAAGTATCATCTCACACCTGTTAGAATGGCTGTCATCAACAAATCAACAAACGACAAGTGTTGGAGAGGATGCAGAGAAAAAGGAACTCTCCTGCACTGCTGGTGGGAATGCAGACTGGTGCAGCCATTATGGAGGACAGTATGGAGTTTCCTCAAAAAATTAAAAATGGAACTCTCATTTGACCCTGCAATCCCACTTTTGGGACTATATCCCAAAAAACCAGAAACACCAATCAGAAAGGATATATGCACCCCTATGTTAGCAGCACAATTTACCATAGCTAGATTTGGAAACAGCCTAAGTGCCCATCAGCAGATGAATGGATTAGAAAACGGTGGTACATCTACACAATGGAATACTATGCTGCTGTAAAAAAGAAAGAATTCTTACCATTTGCAGCAGCATGGATGGAACTGGAGAGCATTATGCTAAATGAAATAAGCCAGTCAATGAAAGAAAAATACCACATGATCTCACTTATTTATGGATAATAAAGACCATTGTAAATTGATGAACATAAACAGAATTATCTGGTTTTAAACAATATCCAATGACATGATAAATATTTGACCCTTCTGGACCAGGAAAAAAGCAAAAACAAACTAAACTCTTGAGCTACTTGATGAAATGAACATGCACACAAAACTACAGATATAATCTTAGCAGTGATTTTAACTGCCATCCACTTGCAGGTTCTAGTAGATACATTTGACCAGTGAAAATATCTATATCTGTATCTATCTATCATCTATCTATTATCTATCTATCTATCTATCTATCTATCTATCTATCTATCTATCTATCATCATCTATCTATCTATCTATCATCTATATCTCTATATCTATATTTCTATCTATCTATCTATATCTATCTATATCTATATACTAGGGGCCCAGTGCAAAAAATTTGTGCACTCAGGGGGGTCCTTCAGCCTGGCCTGTGCCATCTTGCCATCTGGGACCCCTTGGGGGATGTCCACCTGCTGGTGTGCCTGGCCAGCCTGGGTGAGGGGCTGATGGCTGTTTGCAGGCTGGCCAAGCCCCCCAGTGGGAACCCTCACCCCATGGGGGTGCGAACAGCCTGGGTGAGGGGCTGAGGGCCATTTTCAGGCTGCCCACAGCTCCCATTGACCCAATGTCCCAGCAAGGCTGACTGGAATCAGCTTTCTGGGGTTTATTTATCTTCTATAATTGATACACTGTTGCTTTAAGCTGAGGCCTAGGAAGGTAACGAAGCTTCCTGTTGGCTTCAGCTCTGTGGCTTCTATAATTGAAACAATGTTGTCTTAGTAGAGGCCCAGCCAGCCTAGGCAGACAGTTTACTCCTGGTGCACTGGAAGCCTCCTGTTTACTCCAGCTCTGTGACTGCTGGTCTCCATCTTGGCTGGGTTAATTTTCATACAGCCACTCTGATTGGTTGGTGGGCATGGCTTAGGTGTCCTGGAGAAATGGTCAATTTCAATATTACTCTTTTATTAGATTAGATAATTTTTATTATAATTCTCAGATAATTCTGTCGGTGCTCTTTACACTAACACTCTTAAAATAAACTTTTCTCTAATACAACATAATTGTTTTTAATTGAATTTATTAAGGTGACATTTGTTAATAAAACCATACAAGTTTCAAATGCACAGTTCTATAACACACTGAAAGAAGTTCAGAGACAGGATAGGCAGTTAAGGAAAAAGGGGGGCAACCCATGGGAGAGGAAGACATACATTCAAAGAAGATAGAAATATGTTACAAGACAAGGGGGAGAAATAGAGGGGGGTATCAGGTGAGCTTTGAACTTTGAAACTGATACCCTGCAAAAAATTGATCAATTAGGAAAGCAAGGGATCATAAAATGGGAAGGGGTCCAATTAGAAGCATCATGGTAGACAAAGAATTTCCAACCTTTAAAAACCTTCGACAAAAGAGTTTGGTTGGTTACCCCCTTGGGAATCCTTTCCTTCATGGAGTTTGCTTCCAATAAATTTCCATACTTTTACTAATAAGTCCTTCTAAGTCTATGAAATTTATTCTTCAAATTTTGTGAGACAAGAACCCACAAGGACAGTCTGCTTGCAGAACCTCAAGTGATAACATCATCTGCATACTGCACTGTGGGTTCACCACCCAAAGGCAAGTCTCACCCCCTTACCTCTTCCATCTACCCTCCAACTCCTGTCCCTCTGGCAATGATCATACCATACAACATAATTCTTAACTGATGTAAAGTATTAAATGTTTATTTACTACTACGTAAATATAAAAATTAAAACATAGTTCCCACAATTATGGATTACCATGCAGTCATTTAGTTATAAGAAATGTTAAAGATATTAATTTTATTATCAGAGGGAAAAAAAAAAACCAAAATCATTTTTAAGTTTATGTATTAAAAGTAAAAAATTCCCTGTTACTTTGATGGGTTAATTCAGTTTCCTCTTTTCCAATATCTATATATTTTTTTGCATGATTGGACTGAATCTTTTTCTAACCTTAGTAACTACCCCTAAATATCTATGGATCCAATAAAGAGATCAAAGAACATATACATATGTCGCATCACAGTTCTTTTCCTGGGTACAGTATTTATGCTGTGCCACCTTTCTATGATATTTTCATTACTTCTTGTTACGATTCCAGACTGAATTAAGCCACAGTTTGAGCTTTCAGTTTATGCAATGATGATGACACTATTCTGCAAATAATAGTCCCTTGTCTCTTTTTAGTCGTCTGTTACCGATAGAGCATGAATAACAAGATCATAAACATTCCTAATTAAGCCATAAGACATGACAGGTTGTGAATTGTGTTGTAATATTTCACACCTAGTGTGTTGCTGTGCATGAGGCTGAGGGCTCTGAACTATCAATGCACCTAAGTGTGAATTAACACAGTGCAATTCATGCCCTGGAGTATCTCACTTTGATTATGAAAGAGTGAGTTTGTTTGATAATAAAAAATAAAAATTTTATTTTGTGTTTCTACCTACTTTAATTATACACATACAGTTTAAGCAATATCAATTTTTTAGAAAAGCAGATTTTTTAAATACTTTAAGATAAGCTGTGGAAAGTAACATTTGAAAACAAAGAAAAACACTATTGAAATTTACTTTTTCAGCACACTTATAGCAAGCTGCTCACTTGTTATGTCAACATATCCTCTTTTGACGATGATTGACATAATTTTGTGACAATTGTTTGAAAGCCTTTGAGAGTAACTCTCTCCTGATGTCCATCATAATAAAATGCAGTTTGAATAATTGTTTCACTCAATAATTACCTTAATGCTATAAGCGAATGACAAGCATAAAAATGGGGAGTGATGGTGAAAAAGAAACACTATAGGAGCAGATGACTTTGAAAATATAACACAGCTAACTTTTAGTAATTAATATAGCAATATATTTTGGCTACTATGATAGTGCTCTTTATTATGCATGTACTTTGAAAAGAATCACTAAAGACAGAGTTATAGCTATATCATAGAGCTGAACACTTTATCTTTGAAGTGGCTAGACATAATACAAATATATATACTAGAGGCTCAATGCATGGAATTCGTGCAATGGAAGGGTGTCCCTTAACCCAGCCTGTACCGTCTCTAATTTGGAACCCCTCAGAGGATATCTGACTGCCAGCACAATCAGGGACTGCTGGCTCCTAATTACTTCTGCCTGCCAGCCTGATCACCCCCTAACAACTCCCCTGCCAGCCAGATCGCCCCAACTTCCCTCCCCTGCAGGTCCGATTGCCCCCAATTGCCCTCACCTGCTGGCCTGATCTTGCTCCCAACTTCCCTCCCCTGACCTTGCGATGACATAATGATGAGACACCACTTAGGCTTTTATTAGTATAGATAATCCTATGTAATAAAAGCCTAATATGCTAAGTGTCCATTCAGGCATTCAAACAATCAAAGTGTAATATGCTAATGCGATGCTAAGGCCACTCAACCGCTCACTATGACATGTACTGGCCACAAGGGGGCAGTCGACAGGTCAACCAGTCGCTATGATGTGAAGATGCTGGGGTCTGGGCAATCAGGACTGAGCGAGGTGGGCCAAACACTCCCTGGAGCCCTCCCATGGTCTCTCCCTGGCTGGCCAACTTCCTGCATCCCTTTCCGGCCCCAATTGTACACTGGTGGGATCCTTCAGCCTGGCCTGGATGCTCTCACCATCCAGGACCCCTTGGGGGATGTCAGAGAACCAGTTTCAACGTACTCCTGCAGGCCAGATTGAGAGACCCCACTGGTGCATGAATTTGTGCACCAGGCCTCTAGTATAAATTATAAAATTGCTTAATTGATAATCAGGAAATCAATATTAGGCCACTTAAATCTATTTCAATGAAACTTCATGTAGCATTTCTTATAAAGCAGGTCTAGTGGTAATGAACTCTCTCAGCATTTGTCTGGGAACAGCTTTATCTTTCATTAATTTCTTGACAACTTTACCAGATAAAGTATTCTTAGTTGGGAGTTTTTTCCACCAGAATTTAAAATATATTGTCCCACTCTCTAAAGCCTGCAAGGTTTCTGCTGAAAAATTAATAGGAAATGAGTTTATTTTCTCTTGCTTTATAACTTCTTTCCTTTGATTTTGATAGTTTTACTATAATGTGTTTTGGTGAAGGCATATTTGGTGAAGGCATTTTTAGGTTGAATCTGTATGGGAACCTAGAAACTTCATGTACCTGCAAGTCTATAACTTTGTTTAGATTTAAGAAGTTCAGCCATTATTTCTTTAAGGAAGCTTTCTGCCCCATTCACTCTTCCTTCTGCTGAGATAGATTCTCATAATACAAAGAATGTTTTGTTTGGTGCTATCCTTTCATTGTAATTTATAATTGTGTTCCTTTTGTGGTATGATGTTTCCTTGATTATTTTTTTTCTGATGGCCTTGTGTTAGTGCCTACATATTTAATGCAGCAGGCATCCCTTCTAGACTTTATGGGTCCATATTCACCTGGCAGGAGGTTGGCCAGCTGGGGAGGGGCCGCAGGTGGGGGGGAGCTATTCTCTTACACTAAGAATAAAAATCCTATAAATATTTTTCTTCCTTACCCTAGAAACATTTGCTCATATACAAGTTGTACTAATCTAGGACCGTTTTCTTATCTTCCTTAAACACGATTTTCTCCAAAGGGAATACAAGGCAGATATGGCTGCCACTATATTTAAGCTCTGTGTCCTTTTTTTTTCTTATGGTATAAAGTCTGATGTATGTTTAGATAGATAAACATGTGGCTCTCATTGTATCACCATATAGTGAACTGGAGCATGAACAGACAATATAAAATGCATGTTTTCTCTATTTTAAAATTATATATTCCTGCATTCTAAAGTTGTAGACACAGATCTGGAGAGTATGGTACTCAATAATTACATGACATTTGGAAAAATAAATTATTGATTTTTTTTTTCTGGTCTGTCTTATGCATCTATTAAATATTTATATTACTTGAGTACTTTTTAACTGTTCATAAATCCTATTGCATGGCATTTTAAACTATATTAACTAATTAATTAACTGGTGGAAGTGTCTGCATTAGAACCATTATTTTAGGGAAGAAATAGTATTATAATCAATAAAATGAATCATTCACTAAAGGTGCAGAATAGAAAAAAAAAATCTTAATGAAAAAACTGGGATGAGAATGGTGTTAGAATCTTTTGAAAATAAAATCTGTTAGCCTGGAAATGGATGAAACTAACAAGAGTAAACCAGGGAAAGTAGAAGACTGATTTCTTAATTTTAAGAGTTGGATTTATCAAATGGCAGGAGAAAGGGAACCCAGGTGTCAGACACAGTAACAATGAGTAAGTTAGGAGGAAAATTAGGAAATTCAATGAAACGGGAAATGAAAAAAGCCAATGAGAGTAAACAATTGTGCAGAGATATGTAGAAAAAGAAGACTATCATGATTGTGTAATTAATGTGACCCACTGTCTGGTATTAGCTTCATAGCAGATCTGGTAACAGATTCATGAGAGAGGGATGTTCAGTTTTATTAACAACATTGAGAGTCCCTTCCCAAATGCAAATTGTTAATTCCAGTTACTCCACTTGGGAAAAATACTTAAATGTCTAAACATTGTGTTCTTACCTCGTTGTCTAGTTATGAGGATTAACATAGTTCATATATGCTTAGAACAATGCTGGGGAAAATCTTATATATAGTTTTTATTCAATTAATATATAAGAATGGTCAAAAGCAGATTTACAATTGTGAGTACATTAAAGAGTTTATTTTGTATTATTTATTTATGATTGTATTATTTTCCATAAATAATAACTATATTTTCCATACAAATAAGTTTACTTTTGTCAACTTCTGTATTTTTTTTCTTAGCAATTGTGACCCAGATAAACCTTATTGGAAAGGATACTACCACTGTGCAAAGCTCCAAACCCTGTATTTTAAAATGTTTTTTCTGTTTAGTGTATTCATTACTTGACCCCAGATTGTGAAACTAGGAGTTTAGATGTACAATACAAGATTTTTAATTCCTGAGGTCTAAAAAGGATTTTATGTGTTCTGCCACAATAATATATCAAGATATCTGCAATCTCCAACTCTGATATGGAATCATCAAGTATATATCACAATGTAATTAATACAACCAATTGGAAGTCTGCTAGACTTTTCTATAATATTAAAGAAAGGGAGGTTAATTAAGACTTTTTTGGTGCCCATGCACAGTTCAAATAGTATGTCACCTCTATAAATCTATCCATAATTTTTAGACAGCTGCTTTTATTAGTATTAATTACACCTTGTAACCGAACATGAGAGTAAATTATGCTATATCAATGCCATATCCTGTTCTCTATTTGAGGCAAATACAGTCTGCATTCATTCAATAGTTATAGTTTATTTGCTGCTAAATTAAATTAGTAGGAAATTTAGAACAATCACACAGATTGTATTTTTCATTAATACTAATTTTGTTATGATCTTTAATACAATGTGAACCATCAACTATTTCACCTTAGAAGGTAAGTGTCAATGACCAGATAACATTTAGGAAAGAACAGATCCATAAAGAAGGCCAGATTTTCCTATGCATGTCCAACACATTATGATTTAATTGAACTGCCTCCTCACAGTACAATTGCAAAGAAAAAAATGACCTTAGTTTATTTTAAAAGCATATTCATTTCCCTTATGTTTGATTATTAATTGAGGTATATAGAAAATGTTGGAACTGCAAAAACTCTGGAGAGTTTGACTAAAGCAAATGCCATATAGTGCGTTTATATAAAACATGACATTGGTTGCTAACGAGTTGATTTTAGGCCAGCAGCATTAGCATCCCCTGGGAAAATGTTATGTAATACAAATTCTCAGTTTCCACCCCAGAAGTCTTTGTTATGCCAAGCCTTTAGGTGATTCTGATACTCTGAAATGTAGCAAAGGATTAGTTTTGACTGGACTATGAAACCACCCACAGTTTCTTTAACAATGCATTATCAATTTAATGTATATGAAATTTACACTTCCAGAATCAAGTGTGTAAAATAGTACATATCTTTACCATAAATATCTTTATTATGATTTAGCATAAATCATAGAATCTTTTCGTTGTTGGATTGCAAGATAGTTACTATTGCCAATTACTAATAAAGAAAGGTTAATTTGATGTTTTCCCTTTTGGAAATGAGTTCCCTTTGCTTTAACTGCTTACTCAACCCAGGGTTTTCCTTGGGCTTCTCTCCCTTCATCTGTATATTGTATTTCTGTGTGTTTACATATCTTCTTTACCTCAAGGTGGAAGAGAGTAAGTAGTCTCATAACTATTTTGTCTATATGACTTATTAATATGACTGATGGACTTAGTCTTACTCATTATTAATACCATGGTAACCATCTGCACATAATCTAGCTCCATCTTATCTCAAATTCCTGAGGATTTAGGGATATCTGTTTAACCTGACCACATTTTCCTCCCTTTAAAGGATATGGAAAGATTTAGGGAAGCCTCCTTTACTGCACCCAGTGGGAGTGCTGGACTCTGCCGTCTGCCCTTGGTGGAGTGGGGTGAAAATTGCTCAAGTAATTCCATCGTCCTTGCTCTTCCTTCAGACAATGTGCTGCTTGTAGGCCTCCTCTAGGCAGTAGCACCTCTAGCCTCTAAAAGCTATTTGGTCTTTCATTTCTTCTTTTTTACCTACAACCTGGGGTTTTAGCCTTCCCAAGAATCCAGCTAGTACAGACTCTCAGATCATCCTTCTGCCAGCTGTTCACACTTGAGAAGGAATTTACTCTAAAATCAGTTCACATAATCCTCTTGCTTTTTGTCTACAGCATAAACTCTGTACACATGATCCTTCAAAGTTGTAATATTTAGCATATGTATCTATATTTTTTGGAATTTTCTTTGTTATACCCTAATTCTGTCTTCCAAGTGCATATTCTTAACAATTTCTTTCTTTTATTTTTGTATAGAAATTTCTTTTTCTAATACATACATGAGCTAAATATTTGTATTATGCAGTGTTAAATTCTGGCTTTAAAACTATTTTCTCCAGGTTGGGCTTCAAAAATAATCTATAGAGAAAGTCTGACTTTTTTATTCTAAGTATATTCTTCCAACCTTTGAGACAAGCCAAAGGGTTTAACAGATCACCGACCATCACAATCAAAGCACCTAAAAACTCTTTAAAATATTTAAATCTTGTTGCAACATTTAAAGAAGAAGCAACTCTGGATTGAGGAGCAGAGAACAATTAACATTATATTTATTTACTTAATTATTTAGTACAACACACACTGATTTGAACAGATCACATTCAAATGTTGGTTTTAGAAACTGGAAATACAGCACTGAACAAAAATTAAAACAAATAAAATCCCACCCACATGTACCTTATAATTTAATAAAATCTAAATTAAAGAATGTTGGCCCTATGCCACGGGGCAATCATTACGGCTAATGTCTGATGTTCTTATTGCCACTTTGAAACATGTTGTTGTGCATTCTTAGAGGAAGCAAATCTACTTCAAAGTCCTTGCTTTATATGTTTTCTCTATGAAAATAATTTATTTGAACCAGGCCTTAGTTTTACCTCTTTGACAAGATTGCATGGAAATGCTGTGATGTAACTCATATGTTTAATTAATACAGAGCTTTTGATTTTATGATAGGGATTATGTATAGTCCAATATGTAAAAATGTAAAACTATAGTATGGGAGAAGGTCTGATAATTTAGAACTAACTTTTCGGTTTTTCAGTAATTACTAATGTATTTCCATCAGAGGAAAAAAAACACACACATAAACAAAAATTACTCATTGAATTATGTCACCCTCATTGCTGTGCACATGTACACACACACACACATATATACTAGGGGCCTGTGCACAAAAAGTTGTGCACTCTGGTGTGGGGGGGTCCCTCAGCCTGGCCTGTGCCCTCTTGCAGTCTGGAACACCTTGGGGGGAAATGTCCACCTGCTGGCATGCCTGGTCAGCCTGGGTGAGAGGCTGAGGGCCATTTTCAGGCTGCCCACAGCCCCTTCAGGGTTTGTGCACTGGGGGATGGGAGGGCTGGTGAGTGCAAGCCTGGACGTTTCCCACCAGGCAGCCCATGATCGCACACGCCTGGTGGGCCCTCACCGCTGAGGGGACACACCTGGCACAGAGCTGGGTGTCGAGCCAGGGGTGGACGCTGACGCAGGATCCCTCGGTGGGGCCCTGCTGCTGAGCAAACACACCCGGGGTGGAGCCAAGCAGCGGACTGGCTTCGGATTCTCTGCACTGTGCAGCAGAGGCTTCCACATGCTCTGCGGAGGCCTCTGGGGGGCGGATGAAGGCAGCGGACCCAGAATGGGCACTGCTGGATACCCTGAGGAGGCACCCGCACTCCCGCACACCCTGCGGAGGCCCCCGGGGTGTGCAGCCAGGCAGCAGACCCAGGACAGGCACTCCCACACACACCCCCAAGGGCCCCCAGAGTGGACCCCCCACTGAGCTGACACACCCAGCACAGTTGTGCCAGCCACGGAGGCCCCCAGCGCAGAGCCGCCCTGCCAGCCTCCATCTTGGCTGGGTTAATTTGCGTACAGCTACAATGATTGGCTGGTGGGCGTGGCTTATGCATCCCAAAGAAACGGTCAATTTCAATATTACACTTTTATTAGATTAGATATATGACAAAATGATAATTATATGATGCTGGTCATCCTGGGACCAGATTTAATATATACCTAGATTTTAATCAGAACATATTAAACCTATTAAAAATTGTCTCCAACAATTTTTTTGACTTTGTACTTGAAGTCATTTTTGTTCTTTGTTAAATTTTTAAAAACCTATGTTATAAAGGGGGAAAATCACAGTGAAGCTACATAGGATAGAATTTTAATAGGGATTTTCATTTTAAAGCTTAATCAAACACAAGGAGTGGAAATTTTCAAAGTGCTAAATTATTTGAAATAGTTATTCTTAAAATGACATATTTGAAAATTATACAGATAACAATAAAGAATTCAAATAGCATATCTTACTTATATCCAATTTTTATATATGGCTATATATTTAATTCTACTTTCTTAATAATATTCCTATTTGATTGAGAGTCTGAATATATGTTGTTTGCAGATTCATTCCTTCTCTAAATAGTAGAGAAACGAATTGTATTTTCCGTAGGCTTGCTGCTATGAATTGTTGTCTGCTTACTAATCATGGGACTTGCATATCCTCTATTTCATCCTCCTTTGAGTGTATTGATTACTCCATCGACTTTTCTATTTTCAGCCTGTCTGTTTCTTCAGACTAGTTTGCCCCATTAGCAAAATCTGCAGTTTATGTTTTATTCTTCCTCTCAGTACCCACTCTTGAAATTAGGTTTTAAAACATAGAAAATACTTGGCATTAAAACAAACATTTTAACTTTGCAATGAGAAAAAATTTAGTTTTTTCCCCCCTAAATTGAATGCAATATGAGCCATTTTAAAAGAAAATAGTGATGGCCTAGTAGAAATTGGTTTAAAATTTGTAGAGAATAAATTTATGATAGTGTTTGCATGAAAACCATCATCAGGATGCCATAACATGTAATGACCAATTGCCGGAGGCTGCCTGTGCATGTGCAGTGGGGTGTTGCTCTGGGGATGCAGTGGAAGTGGGAAGGCGCCAGGAGGAGATGGGACCATCCCGTGATGGAGAAGGCAGGGGTGAGTCCTTTGCCACCCACTGCTTGCACTCAGAGCTCCCTGCCTCCCACCTGCCAGGAGAAGGGGCACAGCGCAGCAGGCAGAGGCTTCCACATTCTCCTCTGGTGCCATGATGGGGCGGAGCCACCACATTGCTCCAGAGATGGGGCAGAAGCAGGGAGGTGCCTGGAGAAGGTGGGACCAGCCTGAGGCAACTCAAGGGACTGAGGGCAGGGCTTGAAGAGGCCAGAGAAGACCAGAAGGGTCAGATGCTGGGCCAGGCATGCTGGAGCTCTGTGTGGAGAGATTCAGGTGTGAAGGCAGGTAGGCGGGTGGGTGGGTGGGGCTATGTGATTTCACACTGGACTCCTAGTCCTATATAATAAAAGGGTAATATGCAAATTGACCCTAATATTGGAATGACCAGGACAACCAGTTGCTATGACATGCACTGACCACCAGGGGTCAGATGCTCAATGCAGACACGCAATGCAGCTGCCCTGGTGGTCAGTGAGCTTCCACAGGGGGAGTGCTGCTCAGCCAGAAGCCGACTCATGGCTGGCCAGTGCAACAGTGGTGGCAGGAGCCTCTTCCACCTTGGTGGTAGCACTAATGATGTCCTAATCAAAATATATTTAAAGGAAATTGTATTCTTATCAGTCTTTTATGCATACATGCACATATTGCCACTGTTAAATATATCAGCCTGTCATTCTTTTTAAACAAATCCAGGCAAATGTACACAGATGGGAAAGACATTTGTCTGTGGGAGTTTCTTTATATTAGTAACATGTTATGTTATCAGTGCATAATTTTCTTGCTAAAATAATATTCCGTGTGAATTAAAATCAGTGTGATATAAAAATGTGCTCCTGCTGTATGTAGTGGACAGTGTTTTTGTCCATGTAGCACTTGCTCCTTCCTACTTTGTTTTATGTACACTCATTCTATTTCAGTTTCTGCTGGATGCCACAGGACTGCAGACATCTAGGGAAACTTTCTCAATTCCCTGCTCCTGACCTCTAGGAGTAGATGCAAATAATTAAATGAATTGGTGCACAGACAAGGTGAACAGGACATAATCAGTTTGAAAGGAAGGACTCTAATCCCATGGTTTAGTAGCAAGGTTTTTCACATCTCTCTCTGGCTGTGACCTAGGGTCCGGTGTGAAGCTTCAGTTTTTCTGTCTGTCATCTTATGGCAAAGAGAGGGATCACCATTGGAGCAAAGCTTGCATTGAATAAAAGATCAGAAGGAAAGAAAAAAAACTAGGTTGTTTTCCTATCTAACTCTGTGTTGAATAATATACTATTTACATTATTAAGTATGAATTCATTTCTGTTACTTGCAGACAATAACATTTTATTTTTATTTTTAAATTTTTTATATGTATTATTTTTTATTGGTATCAGGGAGGAAGGGAGAGGAACAGAGAGAGAAATATCAATGATGAGAGAGAATTATTGATCAGCTGCCTCCTTCATGCTCCACTCTGGGCATAGAGCCTGCAACCCAGACATGTGTCCTGACCTGGAATTGAACCATGACCTCCTGGTTCATAGCTAGATCCTCAACCACTGAGTCATGCTGGCTGGGTGACAATAGCATTTTAATCCTCAGGGTCACATTGCCCATCAAGATTCAAACCCATTAATATTTCAGTTCTAACTTAGCAACTCAGTCCCTAAAGCACTTCAGCTCATAATCTAATGACTTCAAACATTTGAATTATGCAATGTTAAATGTCACAATAAAGAAGTTCTCTTATTCTCCAATCACTTTTAACATGAGTGTCCTCAAAGAAAAGAATGATTGAGTTTATCAAATAAGTGTATCAAATAGCCAGGCTATCTGAATTCAGAAACTATTCTCTTTGTGGCCTTCCTATATATCCATTTATGAAAAGCATACCCCATAAAGTCTGACCAGTTACTCTCATGAGTAATAATATTCTGTAGATAATACACTATCTCTGGTACAATCCATATTTTTCTAATCTTAACTGGCACTTATTTCTGCATTACTGAATAACAACAGAACAATGTGAAACAGTAAAACCATTTAGTGTTTACAATAGTCTTCCCCATATTGTTTCCTTCCTTTTTTTGTTGTCACGGTGTTTTCAATTCATTGATTTTGGTTAACATATTTGTAATTTTATTTTCTGATAAAGTCATGACACTATACTTCTATTATCCTGTAAACATAAATATTGTGTAGGAAGAGAAATCACAGCCAAGAGGAAATAAAATTCTTTAGATGGTAGAGAGAAAAATTAGAACCTAATCGCCCAGCTGGTTGAGCATCAACCTCTAAATAGGAGGTCATCATTTGCTTCCCATTTAAGGCTCATACCAGGGTTGCTGGCGCAGTCCCCAATAGGGTTCATTCAGGACACAGTCAATTGGTTAATGATTCTCTCTCGTCATTGGTATGTCTATCTCTCCCTCTCCTGTCCTCTCTGAAATATATAAAAACTAGGGGCCGGTGCACAAAAATTTGTGCACTCGGGGGGACCCTCAGCCTGGCCTGTGCCCTCTCGCGGTTTAGGACCCCTTGGGGGACGTCTACCTGCTGGCGTGCCTGGCCAGCCTGAGTGAGGGGCTGATGGCTGTTTGCAGACTGGCCAAGCCCCCCAGTGGGGACTCTCATCCCATGGGGGTGTGGCCAGCCTGGGTGAGGGGCTGAGGGCCGTTTTCCAGCTGCCCACAGTCCCTCCAGGGTTCGGGTCCCTACTGGGGTGCCTGACCAGCTTGGGTGAGGGGCTTATGGCTGTTTGAAGACTGGCCACAGCCCCTTCAATGTGGGTGTTCCCCCTTCTGGGGTGCCTGTGCAGCCTGGCTGAGGGTCTGAGGCCTGTTTGCAGGCCAGCCACAGCTCCCATTGACCCAAAGTCTCAGTGAGGTTGGCTGGAATCAGGTTTCTGGGGTTTATTTCTATAATTAAAACATTGTTGCCTTGAGCAGAGGCCCGGCTGGCCAAGCAGGCAGTTTCAATTCCATCACTGGTGCAACGTAAGCCTCCTGTTTGCTCTAGCTCTGTGGCTGCCAGCGCCATTTTGGCTGAGTTAATTTGCATACAGCTGCTCTGATTGGCTGGTGGACGTGGCTTAGGTGTCTTGGCATGGTGGTTAATTTGCATATTACTCTTTTATTAGAGTAGATGTATTTTTTTAAAAAATAATTATAATCTAATAGAGATAAATATTGGTCAACATTACATATGCTGCATAAAAATAAAGAGCATTTTGTGAGTGTTTTCTGACTCCCAATCAGAGAGTTTTTAAACACCCATTTAAAGAATGTGGATAAATCATAATTTGTAATGGTTTTCTGGGCTCCATGTATCTGTGTCATATTAATATTGAACTTTGGAGCATTCAATGCAACCTTATGTTTTGACCTTTTCCCACACTCAGTGGCCAATCTGATAAAAAGAAAAGTTATACAAAGAACTATACTGTTAATTGCTCATTAAACCCTCTTCAATTACTCCCACTCTGACTTGTACCACAGTACCAAGAACAGGTTCTAAATCATCTGTGATTAAGCCCTGACCTTTCACACATTTCTCACATTTGGGTTTTTAACTCAATTCATATTTACAAGTATCTACCTAATTCCAAGACCAGTTGCCCAATTTCTCCCACATTGTGATTAAATTCTGTTATAAAATACAACCTGATTATTTTATTTGTCAAATATCTGTGTTCTTTAATTGCATCTGGCCCTCACACTTGTGGCTAAATATATTTCTGAAGCTGTGATCTGAAGGGTCTATAGGGCTCTATTCCTCTCTCTCTTGCGATATCTCTTTGAAAGCAGCAGCTAAACAACAAGAACATCATCCTGTTGTCTGGTATGGGATTCTCAAATATAACTTAGTATTAGCTCCTTGACCCAATCAGCCAAACTCTACTTAAGGAAATAAAAAATGTCATGGAGAATAGCCTCTTCAGTGTCAGATCTAAAACACTGTCAACACCCTCAGCATTTCCTGCCCAGAGAAATGGCTATCATTGCAAAAAGCCATATATGGTGTGGAAAATAGGAACCATTCTTTAACCAATCACTAAGCATATAATAAAAGAAATATAATATTATTTAAATTGAAATAATATTATTAAAATTGAAATATTATTAAGAAAATATTAATTATCACAATCACAGATCTTATATATTGAAGTCAGTATCTGTATCATATGACAACCATTGTATAAAACAAAATATAAATTAATAACTTTTTTCACCCAAGGATATGTTTATATTGATTTTAGAGAGAGAGGAAGAGAGAGAGACAGAGAGAGAAACATAGGTTGTCTATCACCTATACATGCCCCAACTGGGGATGAATCAGCAACCTAGATATGTGCCCTAACGGGGAATCAAACCCATAAATTTGGTGTATGGGATGGGGCACCAAGCAACTGGGCCACCAGCGAGGCCATAAATTAACCATTTTTAAAGAAGGAAGAGAGAGGACATAATAGAGAAAATTCATATATAAAATTCTTGCATGGCCTGCACCGTCTCCAATCTGGGACCCTCAGGGGATGTCCAACTGCCGGTTTAGGTCCAAAACTGCAGGATTTGGGCCTAAACCGGCAGTTGGACAACTCTCTCACAATCTGGGACTGCTGGCTTCTAACAGCTCACCTGCCTGCCTGCCTGATTGGCCCTAACTACTTCTGCCTGCCAGCCTGATTACTCCTTAACCACTCTCCTGCCAGTCTGATTTGACATCTAACTGCTCCCTTACCACCCCCAACTGCCCTCCCTTACAGGTCTGATTGCCATCAAATGCCCTCCCCTGCCAGCCTGATTGCCCACAATTGAATCCCCTGCCAGGCTGATCTTCCCCCAACTGCCCTCCCCTGTCATGATCTGCCTTCTCCGCCAGGCCTTGCCTCCACTGTGCACATGGTCATCTTGTGACAACATCAGGGAGTGATGCATGAGGGCATGCCAACCTCCTAGGCTATTATTACTATACTAGGGGCCCGGTGCACAAAAATTTGTGCACTCGGGGTGGAGGGAGTTCCTCAGCCCGGCCTGTGCCCTCTCACAGTCTGGGACCCCTCAGTGGATGTCCTATGATGGCCCCAGTCTGCCAGGCGTCTTTTGTGTGTGTGTGTGTGTGTATGTGTATGTGTGTATCACCACTGGGGACCTACCCCTAGCCGCATCTGAGGCTCGGAGCAGTCCTCCTATGTGTGTCTACCTGTCGGGGGCCTGCCCCTAGGCTTGGAGCAGGCATCCCCTCTATGTTTATCTCTCAGACTCTTGCCCTCCCCTGCATGTTGTTCTCTTTTTTGAGCTGTGGCCAGGGCTGGGTGCGGCCTGCCTCCCAAGCTTGCCTACTGCCCATCTTCCTCCAGGCACCAGAAAGCAGGGAAAACCCCGCCTTGTGGTCAGGCCAGCCTTTTCCTGCTCCCTGATCCCCGGAAGGGACCTCGGAAGCCGCCAAGCAGGCCGCCAACTCTTTCCCACTCACCCGTCCCCTGCTGCCTTCCTTTCCCACTTCCCGGTGCCACCAAGGGGTCTGGGGAGCTGCCAAGCAGGACTCTGGCCCTTGCAGCCTTGCTTTCCCACTCCCCGGTGCTCTGCAAAGGGCCTGGGCAGCCACCAAGCAGGCCGAGAACCCCCGGCCGCCTCTTTCCTGCTCCCCGTCCCACCACCTTGCTTTCCCACTTCCTGGTGCCCTGCAAGGGCCTGGGAAGCCCTTCAAGCAGGCCACCGACCCCCTGCCACCTCTTACTCGCTCCCCGATGCCCCGCAAAGGGCCTGGACAGCTGCCAAGCAGGCCACCGACCCCCTGCCACCTCTTACCCACTCCCTGATGCCCTGTAAAGGGCCTGGGAAGCCCACCAAGTAGGCCGCCGACCCCCTGTCGCCTCTTACCCGCTTCCCGGTGCCCTCCAACCCTGCCACCTCTTTCCCACTCACAGGTCCTGGGTCCTGTGCTGTCCCGCCCTGCAGCCGCTCTGTGCACTCGGGAGGTCCCTCAGCCTGGCCTGTGCCCTCTTGCAGTCTGGGCCCCCTCGGGGGATGTTCACCTGCTGGCGTGCCTGATCAGCCTGGGTGAGGGGCTTTAAGGCTGCCCACAGCTCCCATTGACCCAATGTCTCAGCAAGGCTGGCTGGACGCAGGTTGCTGGGGTTTACCTCCTATAATTGATCCACTGTTCCTTTAAGGCGGCCTTCTAACTGAACCCTCCTCTCTGCTTCACCTCGCAGCAGCGTCTATAATGAAACAATTGTTACTTTTACTGGTTAGGCCCGGGCTGCTCTTTCCTTCAGCTCCCGAGGATTCTATGATTGTTACATTGTTTCAAAGGTGTGTTTTGCTAGAGCCAGTTTAAGCGGAGCTGAGCTGAGCTGAGCTGAGCTTCACTTTCGCTCCTGCCGCAATGGAAACAGCCATTTACTCAGGTCCGTGAGTGGCGGCCTCCATGTTGGCTGGGATAATTTGCATACAGCTGCTCTGATTGGCTGGTGGGCGTGGCTTACCCTGTCTCGGAGAAACGGTTAATTTTAATATTTTGCTTTTATAGAGTAGGTATACATATATATCTATATATATCTTATATAATAAAAGATAAACATGTAAATTGACCATTCCTCCACTATGCTCACCAGCCAATCAAGAGTGAGTATGCAAATTAACACAACAATGATGGCAAATTAATTTGCATACACAGGAACCGGGCAGAGAGCAGAGTGGGAAAGCTGGTGGCTTTGGGGGGACATGGCTCCTTTGGTTGCTCTCCCCAAGCTACTGGGTGGAGAGCAGAGCAGAAGAGCTGGAGGACTGGGGGGACATAGCTCTCTTGGTTGCTTTCAACAGAAACAGAATCTCAGAGCATGGGGAACACCAGGAATGCTGGGAATCATAGTTCTGGTGGCAGATGGATCTCCTACACAATAGAGAAAAGTGAGCATGGAGCAAGTTACTATTGTGGTGGGGGATGGAAAGAAAGCAAAGGTGAGAGACATAAGTAAAATCAGAGTGTCTAGGAAAAATTAAAGGGAAGATATACTAAAACTTCCAAAAACTCTCCACCAATAGAGCAAAGAAAAAAAATGCCTCTATTATTCTGTGAGCAACAAACCAAACTGAGTTGGGGACTCAGACAATTTGCTCATATGATTGCAAAGACAGACAGAAATTCCTGTATTGAAGAGGGCTCCCCTGAGGGCTCCCAGACTGTAGAAAGTGCAGGTCAGGCTGAGGGACCCCCCACTCCCCTCAGTGCACGAATGTTGTGCACCTGGCCTCGGGTCTATATATATAAAAGCCTAAGGGACCATTGCAACTGAATGCACAACTGAACAGGCTGCATGGGGGTATTAGGCCAGTAGAGGGGTTAGTGAGGGGCAACCAAATGACCGAGCAGCAGGCTTTGTGGAGTGACCAGGCTTGTGGGGGGGGGCAGTTGGAGGTGACCAGATGGGCAAGAGGGCAGGTGAGAGGGCAGTGAAGGGAGACAAGGCTAGCGGGTGGGCAGTTAGGGGTGACCAGGTCAGCAAGGAGGGCAGTTAGAAGCAATCAGGCAGGCAGACAGGTAAGTAGTTAGAAGCCAGGGGTCCCAGTTTGGAGAGGGTGCAGGCTGGGCTGAGGGAACCCCCTCATGCACAAATTTTGTGCACTGGGCCTCTAGTATATCTATCTATCTATCTATCTATCTATCTATCTATCTATCTATCATCTATCTATCCACCTATCTATCTATATACAGTACTAGTATATATACACATATCCTATATAATACTCTACTCTAATAAAAGAGTAATATGCAAATTAACCATCACTCTGAGACACCTAAGCCATG
>PVJC01029083.1:0-22127 GCA_004026665.1 Murina feae | reverse complement strand
GGGGGGGGGGGAGTCCAAGGTGACGGTGAGGGTGGCTCCTTGGTCCTACTGGCCGATGTCCAGGGCACAGAGACCAGGAGGTGGTGGGCAGGCCACAGGGCTAGGACTCGGGGTCTGCAGAGTTTGTGTGGGGTCTTCCTGGCCTCCCATCTGGGCCGTGTGGTCCAGCCTGAGAGAGAAAGCACTCGGAATCCGCTTTGCTCAGCCCCGTCCTGCCTGCCCGCTGGCTGGCACCAAGGAGTCCTTGGGAATCCACTCTCAGCTCCTCCTCGTCCTCCCCAGGGCCTCAGGCTGGGCCTCCTTTCATTCCAGGGACTCTCAGCACAGAGGCAGGCCCCCTCCCTTGACAAATTCCGAGGCCAGTGCAAGGGACAATCTGTTTCCATCAGAGGAGCTACGGAGAGCAGCCTGCCTGGGACCCAGCTCCTGCTCAGGCATGTTCCTCACCCCCTTCTGCGGAGCTGGAGCAAAGCAGCGACTCAGGCCAGCAGTGCCCCTTCAGCCACGGAGCCCCTCTGTGGCCACAGACATGGCTCCGGAGGCGCTTGCCCGCCTTCTCCCACTCTGCGCCCTCCCTCCCTCCCGAGCCAGCACCATTCTGGCTGGCAGTGCCCCTCCGGCGCCCAATCCTCAAGGACAGTTTAGAGGACGCTTTCTGACTGTGCCCTGGCAGTTCTGAGAGGGGAAGAAACCCCTGCCGGCCATGCTGGTGGGGGTGGGGGACTTAACCCGCTCAGCTTGGAAATCACCACAGCCCCCTCCTTGCAGCTTCGGGCTCAGAGGCCTTTGCTGAGAACATCTCTGACCCTCACAGCCACTGCCTGCCAGAGGCCCACCAGCCCACCCTCCTCCTCGGAGCCGCCATCCTGTTGTCTGGGATGCTGTGGAGCGAAAGCTGGATTCGTATCCTAGTTGTTCATTTCTCAATCCTAGTTGTTTCCTTCTTCTTTGTCCCCGAGTGTGACTCACTCCCAGCCCACACACACAGGTATCCTCTCGTCCCTGGCTCTTTAGATTTTTTTTTTTTACTTTTGTTTTATAAACAACCACCCCTATCCATGCCTCTCCCTCGTAGTGGCAGATGTAAGCCCAGTCCCAGCCGCTCAGAGAGCAGCATCTGAGTTTCCTCAGATGGAAACGGGAGAGAGCCCTGCACCACCACCCCCCCGGCCCCCTGGGCAGGGGTGGCCCACGGGAAAGAGCTTCGCTTCTGTCTCCTTTGCCTGAACATGGAACGAGCCTCACCCCGTACCGCATCCCAGAAATCTCAGCTCCAGCGACTGGCCCCAGAAGGAATTTTTCCAAAGAAATGGAAACACCCCCACCCTCCTAGTCAAAGCCCTCATACCGGTCCTTTTCCTCCCACCCCACACCAACCCCAACGAAAGCAGCCCACAAAGGGACTTGCCAATAGAGCCAACAGGGTAGGTAGGAGGAACGCACCTGGCAACTGTGTCCAAATCAGCACCGCCTGGGAAAGAGCGGCCTGCCTGCCGGTGGATGGGGCCCACGCTGGCTGTGGCTGGCAGGACACTGTGCGGCAATGGCCTGGGGAGCCAAGAGCCCTTTATAGCCTGCAACCTGCCCTGGCACCGCCCACTGGGCGGTTGTAACCAGGCCTGCAACTAGGGGAGTCGCTAGGAGCGGGGAGGGCATCCACCCCAGGACCCCAGGGCCAGAGCCCCCCACACAAGACTTTGGGATTCAACCTCCTCACATCCCAGGCAACTGGGTGTCCTGGTACGCATATGAGACTCTGTGTGTGTGTGTATGAAACTGTGTGTGTGTGTGTGTGTGAGACTGTGTGTGTCTGTGTGTATGAGACTCTGTGTGTATGACTGTGTGTATGTGTGTGTCTGTATCTCTGTGTGTATGAGATTGAGTGTATGTGTCTGTGTGTGCACGAGGCTGTGTGTCTGTGAGGCTGTGTGTGTTTGTGTGTCTGTGTGTGTGTTGTGTGCTTAAACATCCATTCAAAGACCTCAGATCCCTTTCCCTCATCCCCTTTCTCTGGCAGTAACAGTTTTTGAAAGGACGGGGAGAGCAGTGTGTTTCTGCTCAGTTTATCAAATTACACTCAGTGACAAAGGACTGAAGTGCATTTTCTTGAAGCCTTGACAGTCAGGACTCAGGCAGGAAAAGAAAGGCATGACAGAGAACCCAGAGCTTTTGTCGGAGGTAAAACACCGACATGAGCAGCGGGGGATGTGGCTGGGCGGCTCTACGTGAATTTGCCTTCACGTTGTTTGGTATTAAAAACTGCTTCCTCCACCCTCAACCTTAGCTGCAAAAATCCCACGGATCCCAGACATTTCGAGGTTGCTGGTTTTTAGAAGGAACGCTGTTCATTAACATGTGGGCTGTGTCAGAGAGCTGGGGTGCAGCCTCCTCCCTCCGCGCCCCGCCCGACCCCTGCAGGGCAGTCTGCTGGGCAGCCTCTCAGGGCCCCACCTGTCCTTGCTGGCGCAGGGCCTTCTTAGGGGTCTGGTTGAGAAGGGATGAGCTGGGCTTCTCCCGCCAATCGAAGTTCCATCCTGCACTTGTCCTCCCAGGACTGTGAGGTGGAGAAGGATGGCTGTCAGGGCGGTTTGGGGCCTGAGGCCGAGGACATGAAAGTACTGGGCTGCTTGTCCCAAGGGTTTCCACTCTTTGGGGACCCAGGGGAGGGCAGCCACCCAAGTTATCCGCCTCTAATGCAGAACAGCCTGGGAAGAAAGAGACCCCCTTACCGGAGCTTGGAGACTGTCCAAGAACAAGCCCACCCCTGCCCTGCCTTCCCATTCCCAGTGGCTGTGGGAGCTCCCCCCGCTCCCCCCCCCCCCCCCCCCTGCCTCTGCCCCCGTCCGAAGAAGTCCCCACCCTCAGGTCCAAATCACTCCCTCCTGCTTGAGGCCATGGCTCCTGACTCAGAAGGCGAGGCAGGGAGGCTGTGTGGTAGCCGCCTGAGCATCCCCACTTCCTCCTCACACCTCCCCCACCAGCGCCCCCCTCCAGCCCCAGGCTAGCCTGGGTCCCCATGCTGTAACATGCATAGTTTCCTCCCTAGACACTGATATTGGCCAGAGATAAGAGGAATAATTCCCAAGAACAAGGTGCCTCCTGCCCCGACTGTTCTGACGGCCAAGGCCGTGCTAGCGCCCACCTGCCTCCAGGACCTCACCTGGTCCCCGGCCTGGGCCTCGTCTCTCCGGAGCACTGAGAGCTTCATGGGGGGACTTGGCACCTCCCACATTCTGTCCATCGGCATCCTCACCAAGACTCCACGCTTTTTCAAGTCAAGTTCAGTACAATCCCCAGTCTCCCAGCCCCTGCGAGCCGATGGCCACCCTGACACGCCTTCTCTATGGAAAATCCGGAGCGCCTCTGACCCTCTTAGTCTTCCAGCCGTAGGATCCCTTCCTTCCTCACGGCCCTGCTACTCCACACCCATGCATTCTTCACGTTCGCCAAGAGGCAGAGCGGCCTCAGAGCTGAGAACAAGGGGGCTGGGGCCCGGGAGACCCGGCTCTGCCATGGACGAGCTTGGGCGCTAGGCTTCCCTGTCTGAGCCTCGGAGCTCCCGGTGTGGCGAGTGGATGAGAAGGAAGGAGAGCGGAGGCAGGCAGACCTGTTAGGTCCCAATAATTAGGAGATCGGTCTTCACTCAGGTGATAATAATAATACCGGTAGCCATAGTGACCACACACTAAGAATAGCCACACTTACGTCCCATGTGCCTGGCACTTTTTAAAGCACCCCCACACGTATTATTTCGTTTCACCCTCACAGCAACCCCAAGAGGCAGATCCTATTACCTCACTTTATAGAGGAAGGATCTGGGCTAGCCCATGGTTGGGCAGATCTGGCAACTCTGAGGTGTGGAGGGATGAGGGGGTCAGGATTCAGGTTGGGTGACTGAGCCGGGGAAACAGGAGCAAGGCTTGGGGGAACAGGGTGAGGAGTTGGGTTTTGTCCTGGAAGGTTCTAGATGTCTGGTGGGTGGTGGAGACAGAAGAAGGAGATGAGCCAGGAGGCGTGACCGCCGTCTATACTCAGAGGCTGATGGGAGCCACAGCGGTGGGAGGCGACGCAGAGACCAGGACGGAGCCAGGAACACGGGCGTCCAATTTCAATGGAGGGAAAGGAGGCTGGGAAAGAGGAGTCTTTTCTTTGCACAAAACACAGTCCTCACCAGCCTCACCTGAGACTGAGATTGCTGTTCATTCGTTCCCCTCAGCATCAGCATCTCAGGGGCATCAAGGAAATGGAGTTAGCAATCTCCCCACCCACCCTAGGAGCACACACACACTCACATACACACACTCACCCCACCCACCCCAGGAGCACACACACACACTCACACTCACACACACACTCACCCCACCCACCCCAGGAGCACACACACACACACACTCACATACACACACATACACTCACCTTACCCACCGTAGAACACACACACTCACTCTACCCATCCTAGGAACACACACATGCACGCGCACATGCACAGCTTCTGGACCCATGAACAGCAGGAGGATTCTTCATCTAGCAGCCTTTTTGGGAGTGAATTTGGGCATCTTAGAATCATATATGAAACCATCTATTTCCCAGAGGCATTCCCCACATCCATATGGTGACATAAACACTTCTAGGAGCGCCTCCTAAGGGGTATGAGCCCCTCTGCCCTCAGACTGAGATCTGCTCAGGCTGCACGTCTGTCATTGGGCAGAGCCCCTCCCCTGCACTGTGTCCATCAGACTGTGTGTTCCCAGCCCCCCTGACTGTGTCCATCAGACTGTGTGTTCCCAGCATCCCCTGCACCGTATCCATCAGTCTGTGGTATCCCAGCACCCCCTGCACTGTGTCCCCATCAGACTGTGGGTTCCAGAGAACACACCCTGACTCTGCAGCCCTCTGCTCTGAGCTCAGGGCTGGGACAGGAAGGGCAGCCTCGTGGGGGCGGGCAGTGGGGGATCCGGTGAGAAGGGCCTGTACACACCGCACACTGTTTTGGTCAGCAGAAGGACCAAAGCCCAACAGATAGAGTAGCCACACGCAGACCCCTGTGGGCATGGGGGAGCGGAGAGGGCCGGCATCCCTTCCCAGGCGCTCTCCTGACCCACTGCGGGAGGGCGAAGTGCTGGAGGAGCAAGCAGGGTGCAGAGGTGGCTTAGTGGGGCCTGGGCTGGTGGAGGCAGGAGCGAAGGGTGAGACAGGGAAGGCAGGGGAGGAGCCAGGGCGTGCTCAGGCCAGATCTCTACATGATAGGTCGAGCTGGTTGTTACAGCACCAGCACAGACAGCCCTGGGCCAGCTGTACCCTCGGAGGGGAGGCAAGGCATTGCCCCTCAGGGGCGAGAGGCAGCTGCGGGGAAGACACCAGGCACAACTGCCACCTGGAGACCAAAGGAGCAGGAGAAGTTTGCAAAGCCTCCTCCCGTGCTGGACGCACACGCGCTCACGGAGACTCACAGGACACAGGCCCAGCCCTCCCCGTTCTCTGTGAGCTGGTTCAGGGGCTGAGCTCCATAGCCTTGGAGCTTCTTGCCTGGCAAAAGGGCCGCCCACCATCCTCAGCACCTGAGGGCCCAGGCGAGCAACGATGTGGCCTGCGGCGTGGGGGTCGCCTCCGAGGAGCCTGGGCGGAGTGAGGAGGGCCTGGGGGATGAGGATGGCGCTCGGGGCGGAGAAGGCTGCGCCCACGTGAAAAGGCCGCAGGTATGGGCTCCCAGGATGCAGCTCAGATGGGAACGTGGTCAGCAGAGCGCCCATCGCTGATTCCTCAGGCTCTAGGGTTACAAGAATTTCTCCCCCGCTCCTCCCCCGTGGTTCCACCAGGCCCTCCAGCCTCCCCACCCGCCAGGGCAGCTGCAGCAATGGGTGTAGAGCAGCTGCAGAGAGAGGGGACACCCTGTGCACAGGTTGAGGGTTGCCTGGAAAGGAGACGTTAGGGCCAGAGGCCCCTCCCAGCCACCACTCACCCCGCCAGCATTGCGGGCCGAGGGCGGCAAAGGGCACGGCCAGGCCTGAATTCCGCCATTCACCAGCTGTATAGTTTTGGCCAAGACATGTCACCTCTCTGAGGCTTCATCTTCTTATAAAAGTGGGAAGCGGAGTCTTGCCTCACTGAACACTTGGCAGATGTGAGGATTAAAAAACTAGATCATCTCTATTCCACACTTGACTCAGTGGCAGGTTCACCCCAGGGGCGGTTGAAGGTGAAACTGAAGTTTCGGGGTCTCTCGCATGTGCAGGCTCCAGTTTTGCCTTATTTTCTAAAAGGGGGTCCCCCTGAATCACACAAGCTTCCGGTTTCACAAGTCCTGGGACCTAAAAGACAGTTTCCCCCTCCCCGTCTCACGCCTTTCTCAGTCCTCTCCAGCCACTTCCACGCACAGGACTGCCTGGTCGGTCTGGCCTGGCAGAGCCATAGTGATCCCTGGGGCAGGCTGTCCCCCCTCTGCCAGCCCCCACAGAGGCCCGAGGGGCTACCAAGCCCTGGCCTCATCCCTGAACGGGACTTGCTGACGATTTTGCTGTCGATTCACCACTTCCACCCACTCCCGCCCCCTAGTCCCCTAGGCACAGCAATCAGCCCGACCCAGGAACCCTGTTAAATGAATTCCCTGGGTTCTCGGAAGTTGTGGTTGATGCTGGGCACAGTGTCCCGGGCCTGGCAGGGGCTTTGCTCCACGAAGGATGCACTCCCAGTGAAGCCAGGGGTAGGATTGTGCTAAGCAACACAGGGCCTCAGGAATGGACCTTGAGGAAAACAAAAGCCCCTTGGCCGGCTCCTCCGAGAGCACCCGCTTCCCTCAGGAGCCTCAGAGGGAGTGGGGACACAGAGCTCGCTCCTCAGTGTCTGAGAGATGGATGGGGCTGATTTTTTCCACGATTCCTCCCCATAAATCTGATTTGGCCCCTCATCTGTCTAGGCCAGTCTCCATGGAGGTGGGTGGGAGTGATGAATGGGCTGCCTGGCTAATGTGACTGGGCTGGCAGGGACGTGGGGAGGGGCTCTGAGCTGATGGATGGTCCTCAGGAGGCCATATTGCATTAGACACCCCTAACACAATCAGCGGGGCCATTACGAGACCAATTTGTTGCTCTTCCTCACCAGGGTGGGGCCGTGGAGCTGGAAGATTGAGGAGGGCGGCCAGACTGGGAGACACCTGGGGGGCCTCCGGAGGGGCAAGGCCTCCCTGCAGGGGCTCCTCCCAGGGAAATCTATGCAGCGAAGGACAGCGCCACGTGGAAAGGGAAGAGAGGAAGTGAGGCCCAGGGAGCAGGTGTGACCCGTCCAAGGTCACTTCTGGAACTAGAGGGAAGAGCGGGAATCAGAACTTGAGCCTCCTGCTCCCCGTGTGGGTGACCAGGATGGAGGAGCAGTGGATCAGGAGGGGAGAGGTTGTCACTGTGGCCTCAGCAGGCCAACTGAAGCCAGCCAAGCCAAAGCGTGCCTCTCTTACAGAGGGGGCTGTCTGCCGGGCATCCCACCCTGGCCCCAGATGGCACCCAGTCCAGACCACCCATCAGCCACTTCAGTCCCGATCTTCCTCTTGTCATTTTAAAGGCGCCTCCTAAACACTGCACTTATCCTTATCCTCTAGGCCACCAGAACAGAACAGACCTTTAAAACCACATGTTCTGCCCTAACTGGTTTGGCTCAGTGGATAGAGCGTCGGCCCGCGGACTCGAGGGTCCCAGGTTCGATTCCGGTCAAGGGCATGTACCTTGGTTGCGGGCACATCCCCAGTAGGGAGTGTGCAGGAGGCAGCTGATCGATGTTTCTCACATTGATGTTTTCTAACTCTCTGTCCCTCTCCCTTCCTCTTTGTAAAAAAATCAATAAAATACATTAAAAACAAACAAACAATAAAACCACATGTTCTTTCCTGCTTAAAGCGGCTAGCAGCTCCCGGGGCCCTCGGGATGGGGGTCCAGGCAGGCACTGACCAGCCCCTCTCCCAGCTTCCGCTCTGGGCGCCCTCCAACTCACCCAGCCTCTACCGTGAAAGCGGCCACATACGTGTATACTGCCAGATCCTCCATGTGGACCTCGGGGCAAGGCCCTGGTCCTGGAGCCTCCAGTTCCCGGATGTCCCGCCAGTGCAGGCTTCGTTCGTTCTTATTTCCTTTTCCCCTTTGACCCCCAACCCCTCTCCATCCGCTTCATGCCCGACTCACACTCCCCTGTGTTGTCCTGGTGACATGTGTCTATCTTTGAAAATAGCGCTATCATATGTATTTTTAATCGACATAAATGACCTTGTACTATAAATCTTGTCTCAGATATTTTAAAAATGCCATGTGTTTGAGATTTATTCATGTTGCTTTATGTACTTTGTTACTCCGGCTGTGGCAAAATATTCCAAAATGCGTATGGTGTTTGCCACACTTTATTCTAGTAACAGACACCTACATCTCCTCCAGCTCCCTGTGGCTGCACCCACTGTGCAGCACATGTCATTTTCTCTGGGTGTCCACCCAGAAGGGTCCCTCAGTGTCCCCGGGATGTGTGCTCCGGGTAAGTTCCGTGACTCAAAGGGGCTGTGCGGGCCCATGCTGGCCGGCAGTGCCCCGGCGGGCCTGGCTCCCTCATCGCCAACAACACTGACCTTACTCCGCTTTCTAACTGTGCCCAGCTGGTGGGTGCAAAGCGATCCGCCTTCACACAGTTACCACTGCTTTGAATAGCCTTCCTTGCTCCATTCCCTTCGATATTCTTCAGCTTTAAACATCCCAGTTTTCCTGGCTGGTAAGCTGCTTATTTTTCAAAACCCAAATCAAATATATTCTTTCTGGCGTTTTCTAGCTTGTCACCCTTTCCTTGGTGCTGCAGAACGTTCTGTCCATTCCAGCTCAGCATTTATCCTCTCCCTTTCTCTTTCTCATTCACCCACCTACTCCTACCGTGGCGATGAAGATGGCAATGGTTCCTGCCTTTGGAACCATTGGAGGGGAGGATGGAGAAGAATGGAGCGAGGTGGGTTGCGTTGGTGGGAACTGGGGAATCAGGCAATGCATCCCGTGCTCCTGTCTCTTGATAGATTAAATGAGATAGCATGTACCGACACCGCCTGCTTCTCCTCACAGCCCCAGGGCCTAGGCTCTCAGTAAGGGCTTTTCCCCCTGAATAAACCCTCTCTCATGTGCTCTAGGACCTCACGCGCTCACTTCCGTCTCAAGCAACTTTATTCTAGCCGTTTCTAATTGTGCCTTGCCTTCTGCCTATAACTAAGCCGATATCTCTCTCAGCCTGAAGACTTTCCCTTAATGCCAATGAGCTCTGTGCTGATTCCTCACAAAGGATGCATGATTACTAGAGATAAAAGATGGAGAACCCAACTCTCCCGCTTCACTGATCTGGACAGGAAACCTTGCAGACAGGTTAATTGAGAGGATTACAGTCACCATTTGACGGCACTCTGGGCCCGGTCCTTTTCCTTCCTCAAGCTTCTAAGAGTTGTCCTCACACATGTCCAAAACGGAATTCCTTATCTGCTCTCAAACCTACCCTCCTCTGGAACCTGCAGCCCTGCTTCTAGCAACCCCGTCATTTTCCCGGTAATCCTAGGGGATATCGGCTTGCCCTGGATGTTTCGTTACCCCAAAGTCAATGAATGGGTTCACCTTCCACGTAGACTTTTGAATCTGTCCCTCATTTACATCCCCATTGCCAGTCCTCAGAGTAAAGGAAATTTCAGCGTGGGTAAGAGTCTGTTTAGAGACAGTCTATATGACTAAGTCTGCTGTTGTAACTTATTTTCTCAGGTTATTTCCCTCCCTTGCTGTCTCATCCGCTCACCTACACTCATCTAATGGTTTCTAGATTACAAGCTGTTGAGGATCAATACTCTAGTTTTCTCTTCACTCTCAAGGAACATAGAACCTTTGATCCATCAAAGCAAAAGGAGAGCCAACATGTCCCCCAAAGTCCTCCTGTGTACTGGAACAAACCTGTTTGAAGGCAGCTAGTACAGACAAATCTAACTCATGAACATTTATACAAAAATCCTAAGTCAAATGCTACTAAATAAAATCCAGAGGGTCACCAAAATAAGAAGACATTATAAATAAGCACTGTTGATCTCATAAAAGAGCTGGGAGATGTTTCAACATTCAGACTTTATTATATTAACAGGTAAAGGAAAAAGACTGATCATTCTAATCTATGCTGAAGAAAAGCATTTGATAAATTTCTTATGAAAGCTTACAATAAGCTAGGAATTAACAATAATTAACAACTACACATTAGAAGTACTTCTATTAAAGCGATACATGCTTTTATTTATTTACTAGAGGCTCGATGCACAAAATTTGTGCAAAAGGAGGCCTTCCTTCCCCCAGCTTCCCTCTGGCACCTTTGACCCAGGCTTCCCTCGCAGCCTTGGCTTCGTCCAGAAGGTCGTCTGGAAAGATGCCCGGTCTAATAAGCACATTATGCTTTTATTATTATAGATTTAGATCCTCATCTGAGGATATGTTTTTATTGATTTGAGAGAGAGAGAACAATATGAGAGAAAAACAACAATCAGTTGCCTCCTGTATTTGCCACAACCTAGGTATGTGCCCTGACTGGGAATCGATGTACTGGATGATGCTTCAACCAACGTAGCCACACAGCAAGGACAAGACACACATTCTTACCGTCACCTCTGTTATTCAACACTGTCTAGTTGTCTGAGCTAATTAAATAAGAAAAAAAAATAAAGGTAAGAAAAATCAATATAAATATGAGAGATAGCTCTTGGGCAACTTTAATTTCTCTTATGATTATTTATCTTTTGGGGCTTTCTTTTCCTTCCTGGGTTATATATATTCTAGAAGCATCTGCTATCTTTCTTTAAGTTTATGAAGTTATTTCCACAAAATTATATAAAGTATTGTCAACATTACTTGTATTTTAACTATTTTAAATTATTGCTTAAATTTTCTCAAGTATGTGGTTATTTCTATTTTATAATCCCTAATTTTTCTTAGGAATCAGGAAAGTATTTGTACTTTAAAAAATCATTTTCCATTGACTAGATTGGGTTAGTGATTTGTCTACTCATCCCCAAGCCCCAGCAGCTCTTTGAGTTAGAAAAGTATAAGAAGTCGTCATTATTGACAGACATTGGCACTGCCTGCAATAGAATATCCTGGGAATCAGCTGAAAAACTATCAGATCGATAAAGCCATGCAGTAATTTGTTCAGACATATGACAAACATGTAATCAATAGCTTTCTTATATATTAGCATTAATAAACCTAAAAATGAAATTTAAAACATATAATGAATGTGAATATTCATGTGAATTTATGTGAGGAATGTGAATAGTGTGGATTCATGAATAATGCAAGACTTATGGGAAGAAAGCATAAAACTTTATGAAAGACATAAAAGAAGACCCAAAGACAGACTTACTGTGTTGGGATCTGACTATCTCTAAAATGAAATAAATTCAATGTAATTCCAATCAAAATCCCCATAGGACTTTAAAAATGAAACTTTGCAAATTAATGCTAAAGCTCATCCAAGAGAATAAACATACAAGAAGAGCCAAGACATTTTTGAAAAAGATCGTTGATGGGAGACTTTCGTTACCAAATGTCAAAGCATAATTTAAGGTAACAAAAATTAAAATAGTCTCATATTGGCAAAGAAATAGACAAATGGACCAGTAGAATACCAAGTCTAAAAATAGATCCATGCATTACAACACAGCTAGGAAAGGACTGATTAACAGTAATAGCTGTTTAGGACCTTTCGATAGCCATTTGAGAAAAAAATAAATGTTTTTTTGTAATTCAGGTAGGATGAATATCTTAACAACACAAAACTAATATATTTTCATAATCTGGGGGTGGGTGATGCGTTGGGAAGCTTTTTGAGCCAAGATACAAAACTCGGGAGCTTAAAGAAAAAAAAATTTGACAATTAAGCTACATTAAATTTCAAAAATTTGTATGATAAAGGTTAGTATGAATAATAATTAAAAATAGGGGAAACTCATAAATTCTCAGTTTAGGAAAAGTTACTCATATAGTGTGTGCCTCCCGTGCTCAGATGTTCATCTTGCTGGAGGAACAATAAAATATTGTAAATATAAAATGTAATTATTTGAACTCATATAAAATTAAAAATAAATGTATTAGAACATTTAAAAAATAACAGGCGAACATGAGGTTATGGGTTAGCAATTCTGAAATCATATACTAGGACTGAATATATAAGTAACTGGCTGGTAGCTGGTGGAGACCTCATTTTTGTCCTCCCTCTCAAAGGTAGATCATACTAGACTGACATTGGTGTTTATTTTCATGCATATTTTCTAACTTGAAATTGTCTTGTACTGTTATCATTCTTCAACTGTTTTTCTAATTCAACAATTTTTTGAAATATTTATTCATATTGACACAGGTAGATATAGTTCATTTTAAATGCTATATAGTACTCTATTAGATATCACAAATTATATCCCATTGATGGACATTTAGATTTCTTCTAATTTTTCATAATGATAAACAACGCTAGAATAAAAAATCTTGTATGTGCCTCCTATGCACCTGTGGATAGATTTCTCTAGGAAATATTCCTAGATGTGGAATTGCTGCATATTAGGATATACAAATCTTTAACTTTACAGGATACCAGCTCACAATACATTATTCAAAACCACTGGGCCAGGTGTGTTTCAGAATAAGAATATTTGGATTTTAGAAAGGCAATACAGTGTATGCGCCAAATATAACACTGTCAGCAGGGTTTGGGGAAGTATTCCATAATCAACATATTACTTCTTCTGTGGTGAAAGATATAAATATCCTTGTATTGGGAGATAAAGACAATAAATAGCTTCACATCAGGTCAGATCTTGCAACTGAATGAGGTAAGGACTTTCCGTTTTGAGAGCTTTTGGATGACAGTTTGCAGATAGGGATTGGGATCTCCACTACCAACTGCCTTCAATAGTTGTATCACTTCATCTTCCTACCACCATGTCTCCATATCCTCACCCCTATTCAGGAACATTCTGAAAGAAAGCATGATGTGGGTAGGAGGGGACTACCAGATATTAAAACAGATTACAGAGATATGGTAATTAATCAATGCGGTAAAGACTCAGAAACAGAATGATCTCAGACAGGAAAGAAAATTCAGAAACAGACCCAAGGATAAGTGAGGATTTAATGTATGATAAAGGTGTTTAAAAATGAGTCAGGGATGTGGTGGGACACCTGGTTAGCCATTTGGGGGTGGGGGGGAACACCTTCCACATTCTTCATCTCAAAGTACATTTCAAATTCATAAATGATTAATATGTTAAACATGAACTATCAGGAGGAAACATGGGTCAACTTCTTTACAACTTTGAAGGGGGAAATCTAAGTATGACATAACATCTAAACATTATAAAGGAAAAGTCTGATAAGCTAACATTGCAAAACCGAAAAAACTTCTCTATGGCAAAAAACACCAGGTGGTCAGGATTGTGGTGTTTCCTCAGTATTTTTCCCACCGTTTCCTCATCGCATAGCGCGGTCAAGCAGTGAGTTTGGGGGCTGAGTATTAACACCTCTTCACTCCAAATTGCAGGGGTGAGAACTGACTGCTTTAACCTGCCAGGCAATCCTGTGGCTCTTGCCAAGTCTTTGGTTCAGGTAACCCTGGTCTAAGCAGTAACGCCAAGGCATGGTCCTGGTGGAAAGGAATGATCTGGAATCCGGTTCAAAGCTCTAACTACAGGAGGCTCATGGGACAAGGTGCCTCACTCCTCCGAGGGGCCACTGGGCGCCTGCTTCCTCACTGTGTGGTGTGGAGATGTGATACCTGGGGAAACTAGAACCACTCGGCCACCCGGAGGGAAGTGAGATTCAGGATGGCCTTGCCACTGTCAAAAATATCAACTTTTCTGAGTTGGTTTTTGTTCCCTGTTTTTTGTTGTTGTTTTTTTTTTAAAGAATTCTAAATGGATTTGGAACAAAGCTAAAAGACAAACTGGGAAAATATTTGCAAAATAATTAAATCCCTAATAAACAAAGAGCTACAAATAAATATGAAAAAGGAAACAACCTAATTTTTTAAAAAGGAGGCAGAATATAGCCACTTCCAATAAGAAGAAATACAAATGGCCAATAAACAATACAAATCGATGCTCATGCTCACTTCAAAAATGTAAATAAAACAAAATGGCAGCATTTTTTACACATAAGGTTGGGAAAAAGGAAAAATATAGATGTTACTTAGGGCAGAGGATACAGAGAAACAAGCTCATGTCCTGTTGGATAGGGTGGTGTAAATCAGCGATTTTTGAAAAAATACTACACAGTATTTCCATTAACATTTATTATATCTATACCTTTAACCAATCAATCCCACTCCTGAAATGTTATGCTATAGAAATCCCTAAGCAAGAAGGCAAAGATATTGTTTTTAATTGTGAGATACTGTCATGTCTCAACTATTCATCAATTCAGAATTAGTTAAAAAAAACTCAATGTGCACCTAGGCCTTTACTTACGGGCTTCCTAAAGGATGAAGCAATCCCATGCGTTGCCTGGAAGACGTTTCAGCTACATTGAGAGAAATAACCCTGTGATATGACTTTGTGTGGAAAGCAGTCAGTGTCTCCATATTGAAGTGGTCTGGAAGAACGTCGCCATCCTGCCGGCAGAGATTATATGTGGGAAATGGGATTGGGGCTCAGTGGGGGAACCCGGTGACCTGCATGGAGACAGGAAGCCACACTCACCGCGCGGACCACATCCTGCCCGTGGGGGAGTGAGGTTCCTCCCCCCACTCGGGCTGTTTCACCCTGTTCCCCGCTCCAGGGCACACGGGAGTGGGTGGTCCACGTGTGTAGGGAATTTCAAAACCATAATAAAACAGACTTAAAGTTGGTTTGTTTTCTGTGATGGCCAGAGGCTTTCCAAACAGGCCCATGACAGATACTGTCCCCAGCAGGGAGGCTGCTCTCACAGGGACTGTCCCCACCGCCGCACGCACGTGTGAATCATCTGGTCTCAGGCCCAGGCGCTGCTGGCTGGGCAGGGGCTGCGGGGGATCAGGCTATGATGTCGGTCCTGCCTCGGGAGATCTCGGTTGCAGAGGAAGCATCGGCAAGCGCACGCAGAAATCCACACATCCGCAGTCTCCCTGGGCACAGCTGCCTCCTCACCAGCGCCGGCTGGCCTCTATCTCCACACTCCTACCTACAGGCCCGCATGCTGCCTTGCACCAGAGGCCTGCTGTTCCTCCTCACCCCTGGGGCTTTGGGGGCGGCAGGGGCGGGGGGAGCTCTTTGAACATTTGTTCTTCCTCTGTCTCCATGTCGCCCCTGTGGAGGTCACTGGACATTCCCTTCCTGGCATCTTCCTTACGACTTTGAACATGGCTGCTCCGATGGGGCTCAGGAGGCCTTTCGCTGGGCAGTCCAAGGCCCCTGGCTGTGCCCGCGGAAGTGAGGTCTCCCCAGTGGGCTTCTCTGGAGAAGGGGTTCACTGGGGAGGGCCCTACTCCATCTGCTTTAAAAATAAGCATTTCATGGAACAGAAAGAAAAGCCATCCAGCCCCCGAACCTGAGCCTGTAACCGAGAGCGGAGTGTGTGAGGAGAACAAGAGGGAGACCCAATTAATTACCGTAGCAGCAAAGGTAAGAGTTGGAGATTACGAGACCTATTTACAGGGGGAAATAGGCCTATCATTGAGCAGAGAGAATGGAAGGATTGTTTAGGACCAGAAAGGCGTCTCAATGTTCAGATTCCATTCCCTTTCTGGAGCTCTGGAGAGAGGAAGGTCAGCGCTTGGGTTTGGAAGGGACACTTAGCAGGGGTTCAGACCGGAGGGGGCTGTTGCCCTGCGGTCCTCTCTGGGGTCCATGTGGGGCTGGCCATGGAAGGGCGCCCCTGTGGGAGGCCCCCATTACCATCACAATGGCTGACGCCACCGACCCCACTGAGCAGCTGGGCCCCAAGTGCAGGGTAACCCTAACCCCACCAGCGATTGAAACAGATAGAGGGGGAGCTCTCCCACACAATGCCCAGGCCCCACTTCCCTCCTCCTCCTCCTTCCACTTCCTCCAGTCTTTGTCCTCTGGTCCCTGGGGCCCCCTGAGCCTCTCTCATTCCAGCAAACACTGCCCATTAAATTCAAAACGGAGGCCTTTGGGGAAAGGGTCTGGCACTTTCTCTCCCGCCCTCTTATCTGCCATTCCCCACCCCATCTGCCCGGTGAGCAGATAAGCCTGGCTGTGAGAAAAGGGGCGAGCGGTGGCTGCTCCACATCCGTCCCTGTTTGGCTCCCCCGACAGAGCACCCCAGGCTTCAGGGCCCTCTGTGGACAAGGCCTTGGGCCAGACGTTGCGCCAGGCAGTGCTCAGAAGCTTCGGGGCGAGCCGGTTCGCGGTGGCTTTGACAACCCCAAGCCTCTGGGCTGGACCCTCTTGTTTGCAGTCTCCCCAACCAGCTGGGAGTGTCTGTATCCTCAGAAGGGCAGGGCCTCATACCCACCTCGGTTCCCTCCCTGGTGTGGGGACAGAAAGCTAGGAATGATGGCTGCACTGCCTTCTGGTAGGACCTGGGGTTTGCTTGGGGGCTCCTGGAAGGGGCAGGGGCTGGAGCTGCAGGTCCTGAAGACACTCCTGCCATCCATCACTAGAGGCAGAGGGAGGAGGCAACTGCTCAGAGCCCAGGCACCCCCGCCCCCCACTGGAGACCCACATTTCCAAAGAGATTTGGTTATTACTCAGTATTTGAACTTGGATCCTAGACATTGCTGCACCTTCCATCCAGAAAAATGGGTGCACACGTGCACATGTGTATGCACACACACACATTCTAAGGTTCATGTGGGCTAAGAACTCTCAAACCAGCACAGGAACAAAGGAGGTTCCAGGTAGCGTTGAGGAGCAGATTCCTCTGGAAGGTGGGGCTGGAGTCTGAGCCAGGCAGCTGGTGGCTCATCTGAAGGGCTTATACCTGTTTCACCTACAAGAGCTCAAGGGGCCTCACTCCTATTAGCCCTGCGCTGGGCTGGGGGGTGGGGGCGGGGAAGCTGGGAGGCGGACCTCTGGATGCTTCCGTTCGATGCTCAGCCACAGGGGAAGTTATGGAATTGGAGGGGAGCGAGGGAAGGCCTTAAATTCAGGAGCTATGCCTAGGTACTGGCTAAGCATTTTGACCATGCAGCTCATTCACACTTCGCAGCAGCCCTGTCAGTTAGGGACGACTGTTCTGCTCTCGTTGACAAGGATTATTGAGTTTGTGGAGGTGCTGAAGGCTGTCCAGCCCGTGAGTGCTGGGACTGAAGCCCGGCTCAGGCATCAAAGCCCCGTTGTGATACCCAGACCTCTTCCTATCCTATTCCCACGGCATCACGCCAGTCGGGGGCACAGGCGGGCTGGGTGCTGCTGTGCCACTTCCATCCGTCCTCACTGCGGCTTTAGATGTGCTCCCCAGATTCCTCCGGCTGTTCACTGTTCACTCTAACGTGTCTGCACCTAGAATGCTCCCATGGCTTAACTAAGTTTGAATTTCATTCCTTCAAGGCCCAGCTAATTAGTGTCCTGCTTTCTCTGAGCTGCCTTCCCTGACCAGACTGTCTCTCCAGCATGAGGCATGCCCCTTCCCTCTCCCCGCCCCTCCCCTCCCCCCGCCCGGCTTTGTTCAGCATCACTGTCTTGAATTGGGAACCTTCCCACGGCGGGGCCTGGTATCCCAAACACACTGGGCCCACGCTGCCTCGCCTGGTGCTCCCCACACATCAGGCATGTCAAAGGTCATTCCTCTTGATGATGCCAGTGTGAACATACAGACCGGGAAACCTAACCAGTAGCTTGAGGTGTTTCCACGGGCTCCTTGCCTGTCTGAAGGCAGGCTGTCCTCCCCACCCGGCTTGGCTACTCTAGTTCCGGTGCTACGTCTGCCATCCAACTGTGGGCGCTCTGTGCAAGGACGGCGGAGGACAAACACCAAGAGACAACATGTGGCTTCTGAAACAGATGCAGGCTTCCCCCTTTAATAGCAGGTGAAAGAGGAGAATGTACAGGAGAAGGACATGCTCTTTCGCACACAGGAGGTTCTCCAATAACCCGGAGGCCCATCTGCATCAGTAGCTTTACTAGTCAGTTTTTAAAAAGTTCCCTGTAGCGTTAAAAATGGACTCTCATTGCCGCAGTAACTGTGCAACTATTTGTGCAAAATAAAAAGGCCATTTCCAACATATGAGTGAAAAGAAATTGTGAATTTAGGCCAAAAAAAAAAAAAAAGAGAGAAAGAAAAAAAAAAAAGAGGCAACTGAGCCGCCAGGAGCAGAGCCCGGGGAGGAGGGAGGCTAAGGGGGTTTCCGCAGCGGGCCCAGGGCGGTGCTCAGGGGCCTTAGAGGAAGGTCATGGCCAATGCCAGTCTCGGGGACAGTGGGCCCTGGGTCTGGACTCGCTGAGCAAGCACGTGCCAGGTGTGCAGGGCAGCGAGGCGGCTGAGGCCAGGAGACACTGGGGAACGCTCCCCGGAAGCTCTGCATTCCCTTTGCCAATGGGGATTCTGCCGGTTCCAGGTTCCAGGTCCTGCTTTCCCCACGACCAACAGCCTCATTTCCAACCTACTCAGAGGCTTTCCTCGGAAGGTTAAAACTACGCAAGGTCCCTCTGTCACTGAAACCCCAGGGTCCCAAACCACACTGTCCTTTCAGAAACATGAACCTGCTTCCCCCAAGAACTTGGCCGAGGGTTTACGCCAACTAGAAGGCGGGGAGGCTCCCAGCCATCCATGTTCTCGCCCTCTCGAGGCCCCGGGCACTGGTGCATCTCCGGGCATCTGAGGCCGGAGCTCAGGAGTCTGAGGGGCTTGGGCACAGGCCCTCCCAAGGGCTGGCCCGGGGAGAGGTCTCCAGACAAAAGTAGAAAATCCTACTTCACCAACGCCAACAACTCGGGCCTTGCCCCCGATTTTACCTTCCTGAGCCCAGGAACAGTGTGTCTGCAGACAGCTCAGACTGAGGCGGGCGGGGAGAGAGGAGAGCTACCACAGGGTCACCGTGAGCTTGAACAGGCTTTTCCTTGGAGGAACGGTGTGAGCAAAGGGCAGGACAACCCTCTCCCCCCGCCCAGGCTTCCTCTCTAGCAGTCTCTCCAGGGGGCAGGTATGAGACCAGACCAGCAATGCTGACAAAAGGACACACTGGGTGCGCTTAAGACCCACCCCGTTTCCATCTCACAGTCCTGTGCTCCAAGCTCAGGGACCTTGCTGCAAACTGAGGAGAGGGAAGGAGGGTATTTGGGCTCAGATTAGGGTCGCCATTCCTGGCTTTTTTCAATAAAATCCAAGGCTTGGGAGATGGCATCTTGGCTGTCATTCCCAGGGCCCCTGCCTTTCCTTGGCCTGTGAAGTTCTGGGGGCAGTACTCGTCCCCGACCCTCATCCTGACACGCTGGCCCACCCACCCAGCCCAGGAGGAGCCTGGGAGGCACCTGCAGAGCGAGCACACGCGCAGCCCGGTCCCTCCGGCTGGAGGAGGCTGCATGTCCGTCCCTACATATGCTCTTCCCTGTGTTCTCCAGTCCTGAGGAGGGAAGGAGTGGCCGGGGGTGGGGGACGACAAAGGAAGCACTGCCCTCCCCAGAAGCGGCAGCTGACAAAGGAGGTGAGGATTCTGTTGATGGGACATGGGAGTGTCTCCTCCAGCTGGAAATACCTGTGTGGCTCACTTGTAATTGTTTGTGATGTGCAATTATACTCTTGTCAGGAGCCCCAATGGGAACTTCCTGAAGTGTCTTAAAGTGCAGGCTCCTCTGAGCACAGCACAGCCCCTGCATAAGCCTCAGGAGCATCGGGGACAGCGGACAGTCTCGGAGCCGGTGGGTGCGGCTCTCAGCCCACTCCCGAGTTTGGGGGACAGGATCATAGACAGCGTTTCTCAGACAAGCCCAACAGACGGCTGTGGGGATCTCGGAAGGGGTCGGGAGCCTGGGGCCAGAGCAAGAGCTTCATACCTAGGATATGACTAAGAGAGGGATGGCTGGGCCAGAGGTGGCAAACCACTAGCCAGGAGACACCCCGTCATGGTGACAGTGGCTTCATCACTAGTGGCTACCCTCATGGTGGCCAGAAAGCTGATTTTAAAACACAAAGAAACGATCTCAAGTCATCTTCAGGTTTTACCTAAGGGTCAAGTAAGGGCCATTTTCAGATTTCTGGAATCTGACCTCCCCCAATGACACTGCGGGGAGGCAGGTCTGGGACTCTGTGAGGAGTAACTGGTGACCCTCGCCCTGAAAGAAAAAAATGCGATGAATGGGGAAGGGGCTGGGGCCCCTACAGTGAGCCATGGGGTCCAGGTATGACCCTGCTCTATCCTGTCACAGAAGAACTAGCAGCAGACTCACTGAGCAGATCCAGGCTAAAGAACCTGCTCTCCGTGGGGGACCAGCGGGAAGCTGTCCCCTTGACACCTGCCACGCTTGTCACTGGCAAGTGAGAGTCAGCGGATGGACAAGGAGAGGCGCCCCCAGGCCTGTGTGGCCTTCCCCACACTAATCAGCAACGCTGTGCAGGCCCTTACCTTGCATTGGCCCCTCCCAGGATGAACGGGGTACCCAGGGGTGAACAGGATTCACTGTATCATCCTTTTGCCTGCTCACCTACTCCACTGCCAAGTGCCCACTGTGTTTGTGTAGTTAGCTGAGGCCCAGACCTAAGCGTCAGAGCCACAATGAAAGGTGTTCATCGTCCAGGACTGACGGCACCACCATCTCTACGATGACGCAGACAGTGTAGCACAGACTCCCCAGTCCCAGCCCTGCAACGTCTCACATGCTGGCTTCCTCTTGTGCCTCTATTACTATCAGGAAAGGTTATGCGAATACTGTACACAGGTTATTAAAAAAATACATTTTCTCTCTCTGAAGAAGAATGCACAAATGCAGGCCCAGCCAGGCCCGGGCCCGGACTGCGGGCCGCAGCGCGAGGCCGCCTTCACGAGTGGTGGCTGCTGATGAGCCCGCGGAGCTGCTTGGCCACGGTGTCAATCAACTTCTGCTTGTCTCGCTCGTTTTTACGAAACTGTGCAAACATGTTGTTCTTGCGGCTAGTGTCCTTCATCCTGACCAGAGAAGGAGAGAAAGAGAGCAAGTGTTTGTGGGGACAATGGTGGAACGGGAGCTGGCAAGGGTAGGACGGCGCAGTGTTCCCTAACTTTTTAGTCCAGAGCATCCCCATTGCCAGGTTTATACTTGGCTATTACTCGGGAAGCTGTGTCCCCAATTCTCCCACCTCAGAATCAGTCAAGAGCCAGCCGTGGAGGGGCTAACCCCTATGGTCCCTCCTCACCCCCCACCCCCCGCTTCATCCCCTTTCAGCCCCAGGTAACCTGTTGCAGGGAGGAACCTGGGACATGCCACAGCAATGGTCCAGGGCCCTCATGGAATCTCTAGGATCTGCTTATCACCTCGGAAGCTGTCTCCTGCCTGCTGGGACCTCAGAGCTGGCATTTGAAAGGTAAAGCAGAAACATGCTCTCAGCCAGCAGTTCCGGGAGAAGGAGACTAGCACCGTAACTCCACACCTCACGACAGCTGGCTGCTCTGCTCCAGGCCTAACGAGACTGAGGGCTGGACCCATCTCTTTTCCTCTGCCTCAGAGTGAGGACCCAGAGACGGGGGGCAGCATAGAGTCTGGTGCTAACGAAACCAACGAGCCCCATTCTCACACTTGATAAACCAGGGCTTTCGGCAAGAGAAGCCAGGGATAGGTGAGGCTGGAGGAAGGTCAATGGGGGGAAAAAAAGGAGATGTATGTACTACGATGTGTAATATTTTAAACAATAAAAAGAGAGAGAGAGAGAGAGAGAGAGAGAGAGAGAGAGAGAGAGAGAGAGAAGCCTGAGTTCTCAATGGCTGTCTAGGTCCTCAGGCCTTTGACTTTGGAGAACTTTCTATCACCAGGCCACACGGACGGTCCAGAGCACACTCCTAGCATATTCCTCGAGCACAGACTATGGACAAATCTGAACAGTGGTCCTGTCGGATGGAGACACAAAGGGAAGCATGGACACAGAAAGCCAAGGGCAGGCTGTGGCTGCACAGCAGCCCCCAAGTCTGACTACACTTTGCATAGATGCCAGGAATCTGCTCTTCCCTGCAGAGACCCACGCATGTCCCGCCCGCCCCCC
>PVJC01029082.1:0-22124 GCA_004026665.1 Murina feae | reverse complement strand
ATTCTGTGCGTTAGGCTATTCTTCTCCAGAGTAACACAGCCCAGGTTATCAGGTGAGAAAGCACATGCTTCAATGAAAAAAAAGGAGTGTTCTCAACAGAATAACACAGCACAGAGAAGGCACCTTTGATTTTTCAAGTCCCTGTAGATGCAGACTCGGATCTTCACTATGAGTATGTCCCATCTCCTGTTCTCTCACTTCGCCTTTTCAAGTGTTCATATCTACCCCCTCACCCGCCCCCTGGAAATCCATTTCTTTTCCATAAAAATGTTCCTCCTACACCATTCTTATTTTCAACATTAGTCTCTTTGTGTGCCTTACCGAGTAAAGTATTTCAATTTAGCCCAGATGACCATGGAAACTTCTCTTTATTTCTTGTGATCATAACTAGAAATTGCTGTGGCCTGCAGCCCTTAAGTGAGGGTGGAAGGTAGGTGCTCCCATTCTAGATTGCTTCCTCATCCGGGAGGGCTAGGGTTAAGTTTTTCACTTGTTTACCTAAAAACCAAACCCATCTGACCCAAGGAAAATGTGAATGCCGTTACAGGGGTTGATACAGTCCCATCTCATCGGAGTAGACCATATTACTATTTCTTTGAACATGTGGGAGATTGGTAGCACTTTTAATCTGTGATTACCAACCTATACTAATGTCTAACTTTCTTGAGCAATCATCAGCTTCAAGATAATAGAGTAGGTGAATATTTTTACTCACTCAGGGTTGAGGTTTTGACAAATTGATCACTTAAAAAGCAATACCATTAATGAAATGATAGACAATGGCATATAGGTCAAAAGTGAATAAAAATAAAAGGTGGGGAGGACTAGACTGACAGAAAGAAGAGAGTCCCCAAGGGGTCAAGGGAAAAGGCTCAGCAGGGAGGGTTGGGCTCAGACGCAGGAGTAATGAGAATGAGGACGTCTTATCAGGGAATATCACTCTTTCCTCAATGACCTGGAGTAGCAGAGCAGTCTGTGGAGCTGACAGTGTTCAGCATGTGACCTTGGGACTGTGGATGAAGGAGCGGTAAACAAACCGAGAATCAGAGAAGTCAGATTTGGATGAGTCAGTCATGTGGGTACCGACATGTCCAGGGACAAAAGTGTCAAATGCCAAAGTTGACACTTTATGAAGAGCAAGGGGACGATTCGGCTGTAGAAGATTATCCTTAGTGAATAGGTGTTGTCACTTTATTTTAAGTAGGTGAGTTGAAGAATACTTGTCTGAAGAAGGAATCAAAGAAAGGGCCGCACCACCCTCTCCTCTAAGCCATTAGTCGAATAAAAGAATACAGGAAGACTGAGAAAAGCTAAGAACATTGAAAAAAATCTAAGATGTCCCACGGAAAACACTATTAAGTAAAATGTTGGCACTTAACTCAGATATCTGGTATTTAGCTAATTAGCAAATTTAAATACGTAATAGACATTTTAAAGCATTGCTGGATAATTTTCCTTGTATCTAAAAAAATGGGGAAAACCATCGTGAGGACTTGAGTAAGAGCATCGTCCTGAGACGCTGCGTGTCTGGGGTAGAAATGCCAGATAAAACCTTCCCTTCTACGCACATGAAATGCACAGCTCACCTTGAAGAGACACGGTCAATTAGTTTTAACAGCGAGGGTATCAGGGAAGATTTGTTTAATGATGACACCCTCATTTTACTGAATCAATAGCAGGAGGTGTTTTACAATGAAATGTCTCTCTCTAGTGAGTAATTTACAATAAATAAATCCATAAATCTATCAAAGGCAGAAAATAAAGCCCTTTTATGAGTCTGGGAATCTATAAGATTCGCATCGGTAAAGATCAGCAAGAGCTCCCGACACCAAAGTTCCAGGTCATCAAACAGGTCACTGGAGCTTCCGTAGTAAATTTGGGGGACGGCTGTGCAAAACGACCCCCTGATTCGACATCTGCTTATGGATCCTGAGAAAACCTAAGCACAAGTGGCCAAGGTCCACGCATCAGAAACGGATTATGTTTTGGGCCACATAATCGGTTCCCTTGACATATGCCCTTAAGTCTTGTCCTTCCGAGAGGCCGGTTGAGTATGTCTGTCCTAGACTTCAGCTATGCATGTCTGCACTGTAGCCACTTACTAGTAGTGCGACCTTGAACAATTAACTTAACCTCTCTATGCCTCAGCTTCCTCGCCTATAAAATAAGGTAATAAAAGCACGAGCGCATGCTGTTTTGAGAATTAAGTGAATTATTCTGTGCACAATACTTAAAACTGAAAATCATGCGAGGCACAGAATAAGCACTCAGTAGCTGTAACCAAGTGTCACTACTTTATTTTCATGATTAATAGTAAGAGATGAGAGTAGCAATATTATATGCAATATTTCAACCTTGAAAAATAAAAGTTTACATTATTTTCAGGACTCTACATATTTCAGCAAAGGATGCAACTAAAGTCAATATGTTAATTTTCGAATCAGGGTTATTGATCTCTGAGTAATAATCAGAAATGCCACATGCATGAAAGAAAATGTTCAGTTTTCCAAAGGGAAAAAAAATGGGACAGCTTTAGGTATAAAAAACTGAATGGATGTAGACACGGATCCTCTAGGAAAAGCAGTGAGTTTGTTGAAATTACAAACTTGTAGATGAAATTATCCATCTACATTGGATGTGAGGGCTTTGTGTCCATTTGGGGGCATTTGTCAGTTTCCTCTTTCTCATTCAACATTGTCCTTGAACGTTTGTCCAAACTCACTCTTCTTACATGCTTTAGCTTACATCCTTGAAAAGCGCAATTATTTTTTCATTTTAATCACGTTCATCCTTTTTCCCAGCAATCTGAATATATCACAGTACCGAGTGATTATGAAAATAAGCATTTGGTTAGTATCTATCATATGCCAGGCCCTATTTTAAAACAATCCCGTGGGCAAGACGCCATTAAGTCCCTGCATTCCAAATGGAAAGGCAAGAGGTGGAATAAGTTGCCTGAGTCCACAGGGCCAGCCAATGGTACACGAGAGCCCAGACTTCCCTGAAGCCAGGAAATCTGACTCTAAGCCATCTTTTCAGAGATGCAATCCACCTTTGGCCCCAAGCCTCTGCACACATCTTTGCTTCCTGTGCCATACTGCAAGCCTCACCGTCCTCTGACCCTGAGCCATTCCTGAAGCTGTCTCATAGGCAATTAATCAAGGCAACCGCAGCATGACTGCCATGTGAGAACTTGCTCTCCCTCCCCCGCCCCAGGACTTGGGTTGGCTTGCTTACTGCCAGCAGCGATAGGTGTAGAGCCTTCCCTCTGGGTTCCCTAGCTGGGTTCCACCTACTGAGGGTGCGGCCCTTACGTGGCCCGCCATGCACTGGTGGCATTTGAGGTTAGGGGAACGAGTGGTGCAATGCCGCTGCTTGTATGTTTGCTGTGCTCTGAGCAATAATCTGCTGTACATCGATCTACGGGGACGCTTATCTACTTGCAGCATCTATGCAGGCAACCTCCTGAGTGTGATATCCCTGCCCTCCTCGTAAAGGTCCGTGTTCTCCCCAGACACATCGATCCCACTTCCGATGGCACTGTCTCGGGTTTATTCACTGGGCCCATAGCTCTTCCTCCTACTGCGAGTCACCAGGGGACCCTGGGTCAGGGAGACGTTTCCTCCAGGATCAAATCCATAGGGCCAGAAACATTTTATTCCACCTATTTCTTATGTCTCTAAGTTTTATATATTGTAGGATTCTTTCGTACAGGGCTGTCTATAATTTACCTATGCAACACCAGCTGCTGGTATGTCTCATGACACTTCGAAAACACTCCATAGCTGTGCTCTGAATGGAGGAAAAACATGAATGAGTGAGCAATTGAAAGAAGGATGTACGCGTGGTGTTTCTTACCCGGGCAAGTGTTCTGTTTTCCCTTTCACGTCTGGCCATCTCCTTAGATAGAATGGGCACCCCTGTTGGATGTTTTCCTGAAGAGGCACTGTGTGTCATAAAAGTTTGTTTTTGAGCATTCAGTGACTCCCCGTGTGTGTGTGTGTGTGTGTGTGTGTGTGTGTGTGTGTGTGGTCTGAAAGGCAATGTGAAATTGTATGATGTTCAAGTGCTGGGATTCATTATTAGAATTTTAATAGGTGTGTCAATAACTAAGCGTCTCATCTGATTTTTCTGAACGGAAGGATACTCGCCTTTAAAATGAAGCTATAATATCTGCATTGCTCATGTCACAGTTTTCTTGAAAAGAACTAATGTATGAATCTATGCAAGTCAGGTACAAAGCATTTGGCTGCAAGTAAGTGAAGTGCCAATTTTAAATACTTCGACCAATGAGATTTGTTCTCTCAAATAATAAGGACTTAACAGGAGGGTAGCTCCAGGTTTCACTACTTCAGCTGACAATCTGATTGGATCACAAAGACAGTGACCCTCTCCTGTCCCCACTGCCTTCCTGAGCGTGGCTCTTTAATCTAACTGGTGGCTGCAATTCCATGGCTCACACGCAGACATAAAAGCATCTGGGAGCAAGAAGACAGACTATTTCTTCTTTAGTGTCTCCTTTTAAGACTAAAGACAATAAATCCCCGCTGATCGCTTTCATGTTTTAGTGACAAAGAAATAGGGCCTCCGTGGTTTACCATAGATGATGGGGATTCTGACTCCCCCTTCGGCGTCTCTGCAAGCTCAGCATTTACACTGCACTGTGCTCTGTGCACAGACGCGGAAAGGCAGGAACTAACTGCCTGTGGATTGATTTTCCATGGTCTCATCGCAATTGGGTGGTAAAGGGACAAAATAGTGCAGGCTCCTTATAGTCCTGACGAAGAGTGACCCTCCACCTGGGACGCCTTAATGAATTAAAGGGATCGAATGCCAAGGGCAAAGCTCCCGGTCAAGATCAAAGTGCACCAAGCTGGGAGCAGTGGACGCGACGCTGACACTAGCTTCCGGTTCCCACCTGCGAGCGCCTTTAAACTCTGGATCTCAATGATGTTTTTTTCTCTTAATGGGCAGCTAGTCTTGCAGATCTAAAAATGGCAACAGCATCCATCAGATCTATTACTTCTACAGCAGTGATCCCAGTGGGCAGGCTCAATCTCTGCCTTCTGATGAAGACATTATTTTCTCACCTGCTGGCACATCTTATAGGGAAACGCGGCTCCTACAAAAATTAAGGCAGTAGGAGGTGAGCTAACAAAAGTAGACCAACCTCTTTTACCAGGTCCTGCCAACAGGGGCAGTCTCTGCACAATCAGGAAGCAGGTGGCTGGGTCTTCACATGTGCCTCGGTAACACCTTACACGCGAGCAAGAATGTCCACAAGATGCAGGCTATGTCGTGCCCTTGCAGAGTGAGCGGCTCTGATGCTTACGTGGAAGCCAACATTACACCAGGTACGGGGAGGGGTCCTCTAAATACCAGAAAGCGGGAAGCAGAGCCTTTATCTGATGAGTCTGCCCAGCTGTCCTCTGGATGACCCATCCCCTTTGTTTAGGTACAAATGCTTGCATTTGGGGCCGGGAGAGGGTGCTCAGTGACAGCTGTTCTACTCAGAGAACAGGCCAGTCCACTCCTCCACACATGGACCTGGAAAATGGCCCCTGGCTTTCCCTCCCACATGTTACATCTGCCCTTTCACAGACCCAGTGTGTCCCAGCGCGGCACTCTCCAGAATGAGACAAATACTAGTAGGTCAGCTGCATCCTCAGCTAGAATCCCCCTTCTGCCGCATCAGTCAACTGTTAAACAGGCTCGGTCCTTATTTCAAGAAGCTCTGAGGTACAGATAAACAGGGAAACAGAGTAATAACACAGTGTGAAAGCACAGTGATCATTCTGTGCAGGTGAGTTCATAGGGACAAAGTGCCTGCCTAAGCACATCTGAGAGTATGGGTCACACTCTTGTGCTCAGGTGAGACAGGCCCAGGAGTGAGCATCACAGATCTCAAAGCCTCAGCCCTCACCACCAATGGATTATGGGAACACAGACTTGGTTTTCAGGTTATTAATTTCAGAATCATCATATGCAAAGGTATTATAATTATACAGAGTTAGGCAAAAGTAGGTTTACAGCTGTATGTGAAACAGGAGTTTATTCTCGTATTAATATTTATTAATTACTAGTGACCCAGTGCACGAATTCATGCACATTGAAAGGAAATTAATTAGAAGAAATATTTTAATATCACTATTCACCCTTTCTCTATAATAGAAGTGTTAACGAAATTCAGGAGAGATCAAAACACACATGTGCGATTGGCACCAGCAAGAGCTTTATATGTATTGTGCATGTGCAGAGTCAAGTTAGCCTTTTATAGATATAGAATAAACTTGCTTAATTAGACCTGCTTTCTGATTTTATTAAACTTTATCCATCCCAGTGAAGCACCCCAACTTATCTTTCAGGTAATTTTCAGCAACACAGTAGTAAATATCAACATGAAGCAGATTATTATTGTAGATCATGCAGGGAGAACAAAGGGTAGAATATTTAACTCCAGCAGTGTTTGACTATATTCTGTGTAGTGAGAAAACCTGAAGTCATTTTCAAGGGCCACCATTTCTTACTTCTTTTCAGTCGGATCAAGTTTCTAAACTTTCTAAATCTCCATTTTCCAGCTAATGAAAAGAAAGTAGGATTCCGCTGAGTCTCCTATCTCCCTACTCCCGGGCTTCTGTGAGGATCAAACAAGATGAGGCAGGGAAAGTGCGTCACAGACATTTGGTTACAGTGTAAAATGCTTCCACCTGGCTGTAAAGCAAGTCATGTTCCTGGGCTGAAGAAACTCCAAGGAGGCTAGTCACTAGGGGGAGGAAGCCAGGCATTGCTAGGCGACATCATTACCCAGATAAACACTTAGTATATTAGCCTTTTATAGAGAGACTGTAACTAATTATTTATTTCCACAGGAACGACTATAAACTTACTTTGCTCTCTTCTGTATATTCCTCCTGCAATAGTTTATGAAGATTCAATGACAGGATACATACAAACCCCATATAAAAACCCTAGATAGAAAGATCTTGCAAATAGAATACCCTCAATAAATGGTAGTTACAGGTTTTCTTCAGTTCTATCATATATACTTTCCACATTTTATCTTTTCTAAGTTGAAAATTCCTCTTATGATGCATGCAAAAGAAATGTGTCCTCTGTCAGGTAATACTCACTTTCTTGTGTGGAAGAGGAAAATAATGTGAAAGTCTTTGCTAGTCAAGGGAAATGAGCAAAACTATAATTTTTGCATTACACTAGATGGATGGATCAGTTAGCAATTACTATACAATATAAGAAAACTCTATAAAACTGTATGGCTTAAATCAGTATGTGTTTGTTTAGCCCATGAGTCTGTAGGTTTTTTAGGCCCTGCTTATAAGAATCAGCTGGTTTTAGCTAGACTTGCTAATGACTCAAAGGTCACTGGCAAGTAAAGTCTTGAAAAGCTTGTCTAGGATGACTGCACTGGGATTTGTCTCTATTCCATGTTCCCCCATCCCCCCAGCAGGTTTGCCTGAACTTATTCTCATCATGGAGGAAGGGCAAAGAGAGGAAGAGAAAGAGTGGAAGATAGCAAAACCCCTTGAAAGTTAGGCTCAGAAATAGTGTACCTCGCTTCTGACACACTATATTAGCCAACACAGTTCACACAGACTGGATTCAAAGAGAACATGACACATTCTACCCTTGGAAATGAGGTGCTACAAAATGACGTTCAAAGAGTACAGGTACTGGGAGGAATAAAAAAATTGTAGATCGATATGTTTCAACACCAATCAACCAAACCGGGGTTTTAGCATCAGGTAAACATTTACTTCAACAGCATGATTCTTTAGAGTAAGTTCTACTGAGATAAGGCACAGGATAATTTTTTTTAATCTTATATTTTTCATTTGTAAAGCAAGGAGTTTAGATAGACCCAATTTTATTTTTCAGACAAAATGCTTCGCAACCCAATGAGATTTTCCCAAAGTTTATAAAAACCAGCCAAAAATCCAACAGCTCAGAGACACTACACGACATAAAATCAACTGTCCTCTCCACACAAAGCCATGTATCCCACCAAAGCCAGAAAATCTGAAGGCAGCCAATGGAAAACAACACATCACCAACTGAGTAATAAGGATAAAAACACATCGCACTTACCTGAAACCATGCAAGTTGGAGTCAAAGTGGGACAGACTTTCACTTTCCTTCTTGAAAAATCGCTGATTTAAATATCTCTATAGGCCATTTTATTTCTCCTTATCGCCAAAGGCTAGTCTTGAGTTCTTCACTTTCTTTTCTTGATACTCTTCCATTAACTCATCCATTTATAGGCACACATTCACATATTAACCCAGAATTGTTTCTTGAATTTTATTTCTTTCTTTCTAACTACCAAGTTATTTCAATGTGAATGTCCTCAAACTCCCCACATCCAATTTATGTTGGCTATCCAACCTTGCTTTCTACCGAGAGGGAGTAAAAGAAACTGGCTTTACTCCTGCCTGAAGCAGCCAGTATATAAACAAAACATATGGAAAACAATGTCTCTTAAGACAATGAACATTAGTCAGTGAAGGTCAGGACCCCTGACTTGGTAATGAGAGGAGATATCAATACAGATTCTACTGATATCGAAAATACAGAAGTGACTGTGATGAAAAATGTTATGCCAATAAATTAGACAATGTTGATAAAATTGAAAAACACAAACTAGCCAAGTTCACTCACAGCAGCAAGGGCCTTAGAAGTCAAGGCTTCCCTTTCTCCATCCTCAAAGCCAACAATGGTGGGTCAAGTCCTTCTAACATTCTCAATCTTTCTGGTCTGTCTCCTTCTGGGGAACCGTGACTACCTAAGACTGAGATTTAATCCTGACAACAGACTCATCAATTCAGTTAAGCAAAATGCACACAACTTCATTAGAGAAGTAATGAAAGACCTAACTTGAAGATAGGTTAAAAGAAGTTACCCATACAGAAGGATAAAATCAATTAATAATAATAATGACAATGATAACAATTAAAAACTAGAGTGTTCAAAAGCTTTGAGTCATCATCAAATGGTATAATCAACAACAAATTAGTCTTCTAGAACATGAGGAAGAAATAGTTGAAGAAATAATTGCCAAGAATTTTCCAAAGTTTATAATAACCAGCCAAAAATCCAAGAGCTGAGAGACGCTGCACAACATAAAACCAACTGTCCTCTGCACACACAGCCACGTATCCCACCAAAGCCAGAAAATGTGAAGGCAGCCGATGGAAAACAATACATCGCCAACTGAGTAATAAGGATAAAACCACGTCGCACCTACCTGGAACCATGCAAGTGAACACGGTAGATGATATCACAAAGTGCTGAAAAGAAGAAAAAAAAAGTTTGTCAAATCGTAATTCCGCTCACGTGAATATGCTTCACATATACCTCACAAGTGAATTTAAAATAAAGACTCGGATAAACCAAGTGGAAATATATTCCTAGAAGGCCACCATTGCGGGGAATGTTAACGCAGCTCATTAGGCTGAAGACCATCAGACCAGACAGGAACTGCAGTCTCTCTGAAGAGATGAAAGGGCCTGGACGTGGACTACATTAGATTACGTTATATATATACATGTATATAAATGTACATATATGTATATTTACGTAAATGATCTTAGTGTAATCAGGCCCTGCTTATAAGAATCAGCTGGTCTTTAATGAGCGCGAGATGGAAAGACAGAGAGAGAAAGAGACAGATTCGCTGTGAGGAATTGGCTTACATGACAATAGAGGTTGGCAAGTCCAGAATCTGCAGCGTGGACCTGGGAGAGTGGCTGGCGCAGCTCTAATCCAGCGCAGTCCTCTGGTGGAGGGGCTTTCCTTGCTCGGGGAGGCTGGTTTTCTATGCCATTCAGGCCTTCAACTTACTGGATAAGGCCCACTACAGTACAGAGGGCACTCTGCTTTACACCTCCTTCACCAAACTTGCCTGTCAGCTGAGCCCAGGATCACAGCCAGGTCTAGGTAAGGCCAGCTGAGTCTGATTGTTACAAGCAGTGCCTAAAAATACACACAAACCTATTAATATTAGTCTCATACAAAAACTTAAAAAAAATTAAAGTTGACAAATGGAGTTAACCATAATACTATCTAAAACAAAACTGGTGGCAATGTATTGAGTCTTTAGAGAACACATAAAAACAGCATGTGTAATAAAAATAGCACAAAGAATGAGAGGAACAAAAAAAATGTATTTAAGGTCCTTCCGCAACATGCGAGGCAAATAATATCAATTAAAAGCAGATTATAAACAAATTGAGTGTTACAAAACTTAGGAAACCCCTAGAATACTTGGGCAGGGTATAAATAATAGTAAAATCATAAATCAATGCTTAGTCAAGTCAAAGGAGATGAAAGGAAATAAAAACTAAAAGCCTGAATAGCAGAAACAAGTATCATGAATTGGAAGACAATATTTTAAGATAACATTTCTCTCCTAATTGACTATACATTTGAAGTGCTCTCTACCAAAACCCAAACACAGCCTTTGGCAGAGCTACACAAGCTGACTCAAAAATACATGTGGAAAAAAATAAACTAGAACTGTCAAAAAATATGAAAAAAGAACAAAAGTGGAGGACTCACAAGAACAGATTTCTGAGGTACTGGTCGCAAGCGTGGCCATTGAAAAATACAGCAAAATATAGAATCTAAAAATACACCCACGCTAATATTGCCAACTGATTTTCTAACAAAACCCAAAAACAAGTCAATGAAAAAAGAAAATTTTCAATTAATGTTGCTGAAAAATAAATCAGTCATCTATTTACAAATAAATTTAAAAAAAGAATACTAAAAAATCTAAACCTCGTATGTTAAAAAGAATTAGCTTAACATAGTTCAAAGAGCTAACAAAAGACATAAAACTATAGAATTTCTATCAGAAAACGTAAAAGAAACTTTTTCGACCTCCCAGTGGTTCTCGACCTGTGGGTCTCAACCCCTTTGGGGGTCGAACAACCCTTTCACAGGGGTCATCCTGCATAACAGATATTTACATGACGATTCATAACAGTAGCAACATCACAGTCATGAAGTAGCCACGAACATAATTTTATGGTTGGGGGTCACCACAACACGAGGAGCTGTATGAAAGGGTCTCGGCGTTAGGAGGGTTGAGAACCACTGGGTTAAACGAAGAGTCTTAGATCCATCCCCAGCTCCCTGACGGTCCAGGAGAACACGGATGGACCGAGTTCACCAAAATGACGAGGCTGCCCTGGGAGGACCCTGCTGAGGACGGGAGATCCCCCGGCCCCGTGCAAGGGCTGGGAGCCCCATGTCCTAACCCCAAGCCACACCCGAGGGGACAGCGAGGGGGGCCAGAGCAGGACGCAGGGCAAACCGAGGCTGCAGAAAGCAGACCAGCGGGGAGGCTTACCAGCAGAGACTCACAGCAGGAACCCCCAGCAGTGTCGGGAGGGAACCCCGACTTCCATGGAGGCACTGCCGGACTCAGAGCAGCAGCGGAGAGGGAGGAAGACTCCCGGGACCCGCATCAATCCTGTGAGTCTGGCCATCAGGAGCGGGACCAGATCCCCATGGTCACCAGGGAAGCAGAGTCCCCTCCGGCATCTGGAAGGGGAGAAGGAGCCATTGTGAAACCTTCCAGCGCTTTCTGTTCTTAATAAGGCCTGCCCTCAGGTGCAGCTGGTTAGCCAGAGCCTAACCTGCTGGGCTTCATCAGAGGGAAATTGCCTGGGAAAGGAAGGCCCCACCTGCAGCCCATCCCAGCCACCCTGCCCGCCCTGCGGGGAGAGAGAGAAGGAACCTCTGAAGTTCACAGCCCAGAGGACAGACTCAGGGAACAAGGAGGCTCCTCACTGGCTGTAGGACCGGCCCTCCCTCACTCCTCACCGCCCTGGCCCCAGGGGCCTCGCACAGTGGTTCCATTTACCTGGTACATCCTGACTATCAGGAATCAATTACAGGACAATAGGACTCAGGAAGGCAAGATACACAACTTAAGAGACAGAGCAGGCCTTAGAACCAGACCTGGCGGGGATGGTGGAATCATCAGACAGAATTTAGCAACTGTGCCCATTGTGCTAAGGGCTCTAATGGATAAAGTTGACAGCCCACAAGAATAAATGGGCAATACAAGCAGAAATATGTAAATCCAAAGAAAGAATAAAAAAGACATGCTAGAGATAAAAAAAAAAAAATACTGCTAACAGAAACGAAGAGGGACTTTGAAGGGCTTATCAGGAGATTGGACACAGCTGAAGAAAGAATCTGTGAGCGAGAGGATATAGCACCAGCATCCTCAAAAACAAACAAAAACAGCACAGACTCAAAGACTGCGTGTGGGACACCACAAAAGGTATCACATATGTGTAAGGGGGAGAAGAAAAAGAGAAAGGAACAGGGCAAATACTTGAAATAATAATGATGGAGAATTTCTACAGATTAATCAGACACCAACCCAGAGACTCTGGAAGCTCAGAGAATGCCAGGCCTGAACCTGGGGAACCACGGATCAGGACCATGGGAGTCTGTCTACCAGAGCAGAAACGGGAATGTCAAAATGGGAGCTGTGCAGGTGCAGAGGGCAGGAATTCCAAAGGACGTTTCTGTATTTTCCCAACAACTCTGCTGTCAAACTAAAAGTACTCTAAAAAATTGTCTTAAAAAAAGGCAAATATTACTATAAATCAGGGACAGAGATTAAAAAAAAAAAAAGCAGTGCCAAAAAAACAAAACAAAGAAAATTTTCAGGCTAAGATAATATATTTGAAAATCCATAAGACAAAGGCATGCATCTAGAAAAATACATATGCATGTACGTATATGTGAATATACATATATATAAATTCAACAAGCAGACCGCTCAAAAAGATACATAGATGGCAAATAGGCCTATGAAAAAATGCTCATAATAACTTAAATCAATGTTGTACCACTGTTGTGTGGTACAATGAGATACCACTCCATATCACACAGAATGACTAAATATTTTTCTCCAAAGTAAAAAGAAATAATACCACATAGCTGCATAATTTAGAACAACTGGACATCTAGGCATTGCTGTGGAAACACTACGTAGCTCCTTTAGAAAACAGGTTTGTGGTTTCTTTTAAAATTAAACACACTTACCATGTGCCCCCCATTCTAGTGTGGGGGCCCTGACCAGAGTGCACAGGAGGCTAAAGGCTCTTTGCCTTACGCATGCGTGAGGGCAAGGACTCAGCAGTAGCACTGTAGGTGCTAGGCGAATGCACCCTTAGGTAACCTGCTTATGGTGATATGGCATGGCCGGCACCAACTGGCACGGGGCCTCTTTTGTTTGAGGGGGTATATGAGGTGCCACTGACCAGCCAGTTGTTGGCTGCTTTGTTCCTAGGAAAGCATGTCCCACCCACCCACAGCCACTGGTGTGTTCTTTCAATTCCCTGCACCCAGAGGGGTCGAGCCCCTGGTGGAGGAGCTTGCGCCCAACACCACTCCTTGGTATTTGCCTAAGAAAATTAAAACTGGCCCGCTGAAGAAAGGCTCCTACACTCTACCTTCGGCTCTGGCGGTCATCTCTTGATGCCCCATAACAACCCGAGTGCACTTTGCTAAGTGAAAGAAGCCAGTTCCAAAAGAGTATGTATTCACGGTGTGACTCCACTAACAGGATGTTCAGGAAAAAGCCAGAATACACTCCAGCAGTTGCCAGAGGCCTAGGCTGGCCGAAGGAATTGATTGCAAAAGAAGATGGTGGGAGGGGGGTGTATTTGGAGGCATGAAATCTTGGCTATGCTAAGGGGTCCAAAAACAGTGTACTGCTCCTTTAAAACAAGAGCTTGTAACATTTCTAGGTTAAAATTCGTGGTCCCACCCCGTGTGTACGAAATTAGTTTTTAATCAGGGGGTGTTACTTAACATTAATTGTAGCTTTAAATTCCAGTCAGGAAGTTTGGGATCTGAATGAAAAAAGACAGAGCTCTCAAAGAGTGTAGATGGGTTAGAAAGATTTGAATAACATAGTTTGTTTACAATAACAACTCAAGTTAAACTCAATGTGGGCTCCCTGTATTCTAAGTAAAGTAATAGAGGTGTATTCAGTTGCAAAGTTAAAGAAAACCAATTCTAATGAGCTGGAGGAGTAAGGCATAAAGCCAGAGGCTCTGTGATGACAAATAATAAAGCAGAGGAAGGGAAGCCATCCATGAAGTGCGGATGAAAACATGGAAAAATCAAAAATAAGAAAACATAACCTTGGGAGAAGTTTTCACCTAAAAGATGAAGATTTGGGAGTCATTTTCATTTACACAGGCAATAGCTAAAGTAAGGTGACCAGATGTCCCACTTTTGGCGGGACAGTCCCGATTTTTAACAATTTGTCCCTCGGCGTTTTAAAAAAGTCCCGATTTTTGGAAAGAGACATATGTACTACACTTTGTAATATTTTAAGTAATAATAATAATAATAAAAGAACCCCCACCCCCCGTCAATGGTGTCCCGCTTTACCAATGTTAAAATCTGGTCACCTTAAACTAAAGACATTCAAGTTGATTACACCTCGAATAGGATAGATACACAAGGAAGGGACATTGGGAGAAACACGTATATTGTTTATATATCAGGGGGAGGAAGGGATAAACATGTGGTCAAGTAAGGAAATGACAATCAGGTGTATAAAAATATGCAGCTAGACACAAAAAACAATGTCCTTATGTTCTCTTTCCCATGTAACCTTTCTAAAAGCATCAGGGAAACCCAGGGACAGAGTGTCCGTGACTAGAAATGCTAGAGGTAGGAACGGATGTTCAGTGTACTTTACCCCAAACTCACCCTCTTTTTTCTCATCGTTTTCCAAGCTCACTGGCAGATGGTTAGTCTCCTGGTTCTCGCTGAGTCGTGGGGCAAGCATGCCCACAGGCCATGACCCATGGACTAGGGGAGACTTGGCGTGTCGCGGACAGTAGAAAATGTTCAAATACTTCATTGTCTCTTAACTTCAAACTTCACAAATAAGAAAACAAATGATCTTTTCATCTTGTGCCTTCTGATGGATTAAGAAGGCACAAATGCTTCTTTAAAGATGTGTTCCATTTAAAGGACATCTTCCTCTAACCCCCTGCCTTGCACTCACTCCCATGTGAAAGGCAGGGCGTTAGAGGAAGATGCCCTTTAAATGGTGACCAGACGTCCCGCTTTTGGCGGGACAGTCCCAGTTTTTAACAGTTTGTCCCGCGTCCCGTGGCATTTTTTAAAAGTCTCGATTACTCTTTGTAATATTTTAAGTAATAATAAAAAAAAAGAAAAAAAAAGACACCCCCCCCCCCCAGTGCACACAGATGAATGAAGGCTTGGTTGAGGTGTAAAACAATTTTGCAAGGACTGAGATCCGTGAATCGTTTATGTGTCCTTGGCCTTTAAACGTGTAAAAGAATGAGTAAGGGATACGAAATACAGTTTGGGAAGGTCCACTTTACATCTCCAGCTTCAGAACAGGAGAGAAGGTATTCATTTCAGGTAAAAGAACTTACAAGGGAGCATGCCAAGTCTCTGAAGCCATTAAACTCTTGGAACCACAGACGGCTAATCCCACTGCTCACTCCCTACCTTTATGGGAAACTGAATAGAAAGAGGATATTTTCTTTAATGATCTTTCACTTTAGCCAATATTTATTAAAACTTTGAATATAAAAGGCCAGCGCATTTTCTGGTCTTTGAAACTCCCTTTATTGTACTTTTTTATTTTTATAAAAAAGTAACCCCAACTTTAATCAAATCTCAAAATCAAATAACCTATTTAATCGTAAAAAGGAAAAAAAATTGGAAAACACTTTCGTATATTTTGCAATTGGCATACAACAAATTTGACATGTATAAAGAAAGGTGAACATAAAATTGAGAAAGCAGTAAGATATGCAAGCAACAGATTCAGAACTGAAATACATATAATGATTTCTCTAAATTTTTTCTACTCACTCACCTAAAATTATAGAAGTAATTAGACGGAAACCATGAGTAAAGACTCAGGGGATTTATTTAAAGAACTCAAGAAGCCCTTACAAAATAAAATTCTGAGCAATTATTTGAAAGCAAAAATTTAGTAAAAAACAAGAATGAGAATGTGCTTTGTCAGAATTTCTTTACAACTCATTATTAAATTGCTTACAAAAAAGGAGGACCTTGTAAAATTCCTGGTGATAAAAAGCAGATAAGCAAGCACTTGGCAATAGGAACATATTATATGGGTCTTAGGACCAGGCCTTTTCAGAGGGTCCTGGGGACATATATTTAACATGCAATTAACTCTCCATGTTTTAAATCACTAAGCCTGTTTCTGAAATTCACAAACTTCCATGGAAGTAACTTAGTTCTCTCTAATAAAAAGCAAGCATGATATACTTGGATGACTTTTTACAGAGAAAATTTGGGGTAATCTTCTTTCACTTTAACAACCTTTATAGAATGCTTAAATGTGGAAATACCCTGATTTTCTCCTTATTAGGATCCCCTTCTTAAGAAGTAAATCATTCTAGCCTTAATCAAAGTTAAAATAACTGTTTTAGCTCTCTAGAGCAAAGAACATAAAAATGACTTCATATTTTATCATTAAACCATTATTTATAATATTTAAATACATACTTATAAAAAAGAAACATGCACACAATATTGAATTAGTAGGCACTGTACCTAGATTTACACTACCAGAAATAAAACCATAATGCTTTCTCTAAAATACAAACACGACTATTTGTCAATAATATCCTGGATAAATATATGTTCTTAAGAAAGAGCAGGGTTAGAAAGGTGGCCCATGGAACACAAATGCAAGTACTAATTCCAATTTCAAATAATTCTAATCATCTAACAATTGAAACCACCTGGAAATATATTCCAGGTGCATAAATATGACAAATATATGATAAGAAAATTTCTACATTAAAAATGTTCTCTACTTAATTACACAAAAGAATTGGTTTTTGCTGCAGTGGCGTCCAGAAATGTGGAAGCACAGATCAAGAAGGTGCCTTAGAGGCAGACAGCTTGAGAAGGAATTGGAAATGTGGTGAGAATCCCTCAGACAGAGGCAGAAGCAAGACGATGGACAGTCTGGGCAGAGGGTGCCGTGCTGTGACAGACTTGCATCTCAAAGGAAGCAAGTGTGTTGGGCTCCAAGCAGTTTTCATCTGCTGAGCGTCTGTGCGTGCCATTGACTGTGGCCCTACTATCGTCTGTCAGGGGGAAGGTTGATGAACCTAGGAACACTTAGCACTCATTTGGTCCTCTGTCTCGCCTATATCAGGTCAGCACACATATACCTTATTTAGTTATCTTTGTCTAAAATGACTCAGAAGCTCCTTGCTTTTGTGCTTAGTTTCATCTGTTTTCCATATGCACATGAAACACCATAGGATGTGGGTAGAGTGGTCCTTCCAACCCGCTAGACACTCTTCTTAATGTGTGAACCTACCTCATCCCCTTTTCCTTGCTTCTCACGAAATATTTCAAATGGATTCAATCGATAAGCAATGCAATTTGAGTAGCTCAAGGTGGTGCTTAAATTGGTCCTATAACGTAGCATGGCTGGCATCAACCTTAGAGCTATAGTAATATGAAGAAAACATGGGGTTGTGAGGTTTATTTTGTTTTGATTTGCCTTTTGGCGGTTTGTAGTAAGTCTACTTATTTTTTAGGTAAGTATATTATACTTAACTTTTATGCTTACATTTGAGATGCTAACACCCCACCTAACGAAGGTAGGGAGACTGTGAAGAAACCTAGGTAGGAAAGGATAAGGATTTTGTGGAAGGAGAATGAGGAAGTGGTTCCTGTGGCTGAATTAGCAGGAAGGTCTTCTCTTCCAGTCCAGAAGAGTGAGACTTCAGTACCGGCATGGTGAGAACTGATTTGAAGAAACAGAGAGGAAATGAGGAGAATCATTCATGTGTTCATTTAACAAATGCCATCAAACATCTCCTGTGTGTAGGACATGGTAAGAAATGCTGGGTCATCAGGAAGGCATGTCTGTACCCACGGGAAGACAGGTAGTTCAAGATGAGCCAGCTAAAATCCAGAATCAAGAGGAGGTAGCCAAGTGTAGAGGGGATGAAAGAATTTCAGACAGAGGTATTAAGTCTAAAGTTTAAGGATCATATGACATATTTAAAATATTAAGGAAGTTGGCTGATAAAAATATTGTATGTATGGTGGAGTGGAAGGCTAGGAACACAGGAGAGCAAGATGCATAAGAAGAAACTGGAGAGGCAAAGGAGAAAGATAACTGGCTTTATTCTAAAGACCGTGGAAAGCCATAGAGGGCTTTTGAACAGAGTGTGACATAAAGTGATAATAATAAACCCAACTGTTGGCTATGTGGAAAATGAATTAAAATAACTTTGAAAAAAGAAGGATTGAAGGCCAGAAGACTAAATGAAGAAATATTTCCTGGAGGAAGGTAGAAAGACAAAAAGAAAAGTAAAATATTTTAAGATCTTAAGGGAGAAAATGACAGAAGCAAGTGCCCTGATACTTTTGGTGGCTGTGGCATCTGTGAGAGATAAAACACAAGCTCACAGCATTTGGAGAGAATGAATTAAACTACATTATAGTCAAATAGGTGCACTTTGTTGACCATTCTAAACATTTGCTTGAAAACAACACAAGGAAACTATCCCCTAATTATTTTCCTGTTAATACCTGCTAACACTTATACTTCATCTTTATGAGCATGAGAAAAATAAAGCTACTTGCAGTTGTAAGATTTCTAAGTTTTTACATATATTTTATTCTATTCCCATTGCTCCCATAACTCAGGCCAGCAATACACACAGTATTCAAAGTGCCCTGTGAATACTGATGGGCACTTTCTGTTTTAGAGGTTGGTTTTTATCCTCTAAAGAATTATTCTCATTTTGGCAGAGAAGAAAATTGTTTTTTAAAGTCTATATCTGTGGTTTTCATCCTTCCTAATGTCATGACCCTTTAATACAGTTCCTCATATTGTGGTGACCCCCAACCATAAAATTATTTTTGTTGCTACTTCATAACTGTAATGTTGCTACTGTTATGAATCATAATGTAAATATCTGATATGCAAGATGTATTTAGGCGACCCCTGTGAAAGGGTTGTTCGACTCTCAAAGGGTTCGAGACCCACAGGTTGAGAACTGCTGGTCTATATGAATGCCCTAATGATGGAATGCTCCTAAGCCATAGCACTAGCATGTCCATCAAAACCCAAGGTGACCTTGGGTCTGGGACAAGGTGGTAAAGACCCTTCTTCTCAGGTTTAACTGCCTCAGTGATGGATTCGACAGACTTGCATCTCTCATAAAGGAAGTATATTGGGCTCCAAGCAATTTTCATCTGCTGAGCTTCTGTGCCCGCCATCAACTGTGGTCCTACTATCGTCTGTCAGGGGGAAGGTTGATGAACATAGCAACATGTGGAGGGCCTGCGCACTCATTGTTTACCATGCGCTTGGTAGTACCCCAGCATCTTATCCACTAAAGCCTATTCCATTATGTGGCATTTGAGCATTGGCCCTGTCATAACGTTTAATTTATTAACAGCTTCACCCTGTCTTTTCTATTCTTCCCACTCCTTCCTAAATCATACACACAATGTACTCATGCTCCCCGTCTATAAGAGGTGGGATTCCATTCTTGCCCTTTCCTCTTTACCTGCTTCTTGACCTGCAATTAATGTTGTTGGCCCTTTGGGAGTGGTTACCCCTGACTATGCTGTATGCCTTTAGACCTAAACAACTACATTTCTCATAGGCTTCTCAGTTAAGAATGTATTTTTTGAATGCTTTTCCCCTCAAGTTTCACTCTTCCCTTCATGTTTTTTTTAATTAATTGATTTGAGAGGGAGGAAGAAAGATATGGAGATAGGTAGGTAGGTAGGTAGATAGATAGATAGATAGATAGATAGATAGATAGATGATAGATATAAATAGATAGATGATAGGTAGATAGATAGATATATCAATTTGTTGTTCCACTTATTTATGTATCATTGATTACTTCTTATATGTATCCTAACGGAGGATTGAACCTGAAACCATGGCTTATCCAGATGATGCTCTAACCAACTGAGTAATCCAGCCAGGTTTCAAAAGGTTTTTAATAAGCATGAAATTCACTTGTTATTCAGGTTTTTAGGGAGTCGCAGATCTGTGGCGTAGTTAGTGCACACAATGCCATCTTAAAACACCATGCTCTTTAAAAGCGTACATTTAAAAATAAGCAAAAAAAAAAAAAATACAAAGGTTCATTTCCCCACTGTCTCCACTCTCACAGAATTTATTTCAACTCCTATATTTCTGTGACTCTCTCTCTCTCCTCATGGTGGTTTTCTCCATTTTCTGACCTGTATGTTTATCATTAATGTCACATGACATGAACCTCATTTCTCCTTCAATGCAGTAATTACATTTTATGTTTCATTAACATCCTCTCCACCAACTCCTGTCCTTGGACTGGCACTTATGTAATAGAAAATGATTGATTTATAATTCAAATACTAGAACATACAGTTGTCTCTTTATCAAGCAGTGGATCTATAGATTGTTTTAGACCCACTACCAGGGTCCTTGATTCTTGACACATAAATAATGTGACATGCTGACTAAATTATGACATAAGCTAGAAAATGGTCCCATAAGGATTCATGTTCTCCAAATTGAGAAATTGTACAATTGAAACATCACAATGAATAGACATTATGAGAAAGTCACACGGGCCATCTTATTCATTTAGCAAAGACATCCCCCCGCCCCCTAACACACACACTGCTATCTTGCCTCACATCCTTGCTAACCACGGAAGCTTCTCTGACAGAGCACGGATGCCCTTACTTTGACAAAGTAAAGGATGACAAAGTAGGGATGCAGGGTTGGCATCAGTTAAGGGAGCTTAATCGGATAAAGGGGCAGATTGCTCTCTGAAAAAGCCTGTCAAAAACCCTATCACTGTTCTCCTGGGAATCCTCTGAGATGACTAGAGTGTCCTTGTTGTAGCTGATTTGAAATGGGGATGGAAACTCACTCCGCAGCAGAAAAAAAAAACGCAATAGCAGTGAAAAGGCGCTCTAGAGCAGCGGTCGCCAACCTCTCAGACCTCTCAGACCACCGTGAGATAGAGAGTCTGCGATTTGTCTCGTCACCGTTCCTCCATACTTCCAATCAAGTTTCTATTTTAATGAGCTCTGCTAAACTCGAATAGCTTCTGATCTGCCCCGTTTTGTTTTCTTTTGGTTACACATCTGTGGCATGCCATCCCATTCTTAATGAAAAGAAACACATGTTCCCTTAGAAAGAGCCTCCATTACCAGATGCTAATAAATTACACAAGGGTAAGGTGCAAGATTGGGATTGTTGGCAATCTAAACTCCCAGGTGCTGAAATTAAAACGACAGGAATGTAAACAGGTGTCTCCTGAGTAAAACGCACGGGCGGGCGGGATGGCACTGCTCTCGGTGCCAAGCAAAACTCATGAGGGCAGTCGGGCTCCGTTCTCTGCTTCCTCGTGGAAACTTGTTTTGTAGCAAGTGAAATGCTCTGAAATAATATCTAAGAGAAAAGGAAGTTATGTCATAAGTAAAATTAGCATCACGAATTGTTACAAGTCACCCCAGGCAATTATTTTCCTACGAGAGACTAAATGTACAGAAAACCCAGTGAAGTCTAACTTGAAAAGGTAAGAATATATTCCTATGGGGCTCAGAGATGCTACAAGACTGTGGAGCATTGTTATTCTTTTCAAGTAATTATAGGGAGGTGGAGGGAAACAAAGACTAGAGAAACATTACTGATAAATGTAACCAATGGGAAAGCCGATCTTCTGGAATTCATTGATAAGGAAAATAGGCATGAAGTCTGAATATCGGCTTCAGTGGTAGCTGAGTGTCAGCCACATTGACCCACGCGAGAGAGCTAGGGGATCTGTGAACAATGCTAGCGATGCCGTAACATTGTCCTGTGTTTATGATAGACATCGACACGCACCCACATATCTGGAATCCAACTTACCAAGGCACCCAAACATATTCATCTCATCATAACATATATTTTGCTTTAGTCTTATAATATTGGCTCCATTTTCATCTGAAGAAAGTATAGTATGTGGTTAATATATTATTAATACATTAAGATGAAAGTTACATGGGCCATCTTATTCATTTAGCAAAGA
>PVJC01029081.1:11976-22230 GCA_004026665.1 Murina feae | reverse complement strand
ATAAAAGATGCCTATCAATAACTAGCATTAATTTCAATTTTTTGAAAGTAAGAAATTGAATCAAGCCATTATTTTCCTTTGTACCTTAGGTCAAAAATGGCCAACAAAATTTAAGATGCAGGATTGATTTGAAGAACTCCTCAGAGCTATGAAAATAATGCACATTGAGGCACATTTAATGTTTGAAAGGTCACATTTTAAATGCAATGCCATTAATTAGATGATCTCACTACTGTTAATTAAAGGGACCATCAAGTACTGTGCAGGTAGGTATACACACTTCAACTTGTAAAATTAAATAACTTAGAAGAATGAGGATTAACAATAGAAAAGAATTTCCTGGAGAATTTTAAATAAATTAATATGCAACTCTTCAGGTGAACACTGACATATAAAGTAAACTATGCCTCATTTCATTTGTGCATGATATATAGAAGTGGATATAGAAGGGATAAATGGTGATGGGGAAAAATAAAATGTTCTCTGTAAAAAAAATAAAGTATGATTCATTTTATTTGTGTGTGATGTATAGTTTTTTTTTCAAAGTTTTAAATTAAGAAAAACAACACCTGAGATCACATAACCTGGCAGTCATTTATCAGCACTCTGCACTCCTCAATGGTCGTACCTTGGTCATCAAGCACCATGTCATTTCCCACCTCTGTGTTTCCTTTGCATGTTTGATCTCTGCCTGAAACCCTCTTCTCATCCCCACTTGTCTCCATGCCCATCCACTGTCTTGGCAGTAACATAATGACCTCCTCTCTGTGGCCTTGGAGACACAAGAATAGTCCCCTTGATGAAGTTTTAATCCACAATGTCAGGTGAGTCAGTACTTCCACCTACCTTTGTAATTATCCAAACCTCTGCGCTCATTCTCTCTCAGTATAATTCAGATGGTTTGCTAAAGTGACTGTCATTTCCAGTCCTTGGAGTTTTCAAGATCCATGATCAGCATTCATTATCTTGGTGACCTCAGGGTCTGACATATACAGGTTCTTGCTATAGAATAATTGTTGAACCCCCCTCCATCCCCCACTAACTCATGTGGTGAAACCTAATCCCCAATGTGATAATATTTGGAGGCAGGCCTCTTGGAAGTGATTAAGTCATGTGGGTGCAGCCTCCATGAACAGCATAGGTGCCCCTATAAAAGAGACCCCAGGGAACCCCCTTGCCCTTTCCTCCTGTGAGGACACAGCCTATCCATGAAGCTGGAAGCAGGTCTTCACAAGACACCGAATAGGCCAGTGGCTCAATCTTGGACTTAGAGTCCCTAGACCTGCTGTCTATATGTATGCATTTCTGTGATCGCAGCCCGAACTGATGAAGACATTTGTTAACACGTGTGGTTTGAAGGAGCTCTGCGGTGTCCCAGCCGAGCCCAGATGAGCCCAGTGGTTATGCGGTGCTTCTGACAGGAGATGGAGGGTCCCTTTAGTACCCAGGGAGGGGCCCATTGGAGAAGCAAGTTCCTGTTCTGTTTAACAGCTTGAGGGTGCAAACTGGCTCCAAAACAGAAAATGCTCAGATTCCCGTCTCTGTTGATCACTGTCATTTTTGTCCCGACCCAGTCCAGGTTTTGATAAACAATTGCAGGGTAACTTTAAAAGTTATTTGTCTAAGGCCAGACCTTTCGGAATACTTTGAGGAAAATATATGGAAAAAATATTTCCCTGTGTAATGTCCTTTAGCACAATGCTTTATTTTGGAGCTTTGAAGTGAGTACCCTGAGAGAAACAGGAGCTGCGAATATGCTAGTGATTGCCCTTTTGCAGGGAGGTGGCTGGAGAGGGTTAAAGAAGCATCTAACTGCTCCCCTTTCGCCAACCCCCCTCCCATGAGGATAAGAAGAAGGGAAAGTGCCAGAGATTCCTGGGTGCCTTCCACCTGGTGGCACTTGCTCAGCTCTCTCAGTATCTGTGCTCCCAGAGGCCCTCTAAGCAAACACTGGTGTAATGATCTGAGGCCGAGGCAGCTGTTGGTTTCCTCTCTCTTGACAAAAGCACTTAAACCAAAACCCTTAAAGACAATAAAAAGGGAAGGAATGTAAATACCTCTTGTCAAACCCTTTGCAAAGTAATATCCCTCTGTTCTTCATACTTTTGCATAAAACACAGGAGTAGGTAGAGCCCAGTTTCCAGGATAATGAAATAAAGCAGTTTTATTTCCCACCCGTGTGGCACTTTTTTTCAGCAAGTTGAAAACTGCTGGAGGAGGAAGCCTCCCAGGGCTAGATTCCAATTAACTGCTGTACTCATGGCCGATAACTCGGCATCCCTGTTCTTCTGAAAATGGGACAGGGAGTCTGAAAGAGCATAAAGACAAGGTGACTGATCAACCGGGACAGAACCTAACACCACTCCTTCCCCAGTCTTCCACAGTTTTAGGGCGAAAATAGTGGAAGAAGAAACACAGGAGAATAAAGTGTCCAAAATATCAAGCATAGGTCGTATACTTGATACTCAGTCCCATGAAAGTGTTGGTACAGGTGAAGCTCAAATATTGATCCAGAGGTTGGGAAACTACTTTCATCGTCATAAAGCACTTCTACTCCTCTACATGACTTGTTTTCAGAGCAGAGGTACAGTAGGAAAAACTTGGAATTGGAATTAGAAGAACTATGTCCGGATTCTGGTTCGTCTGCTCAGGAACTCTGTGACTCTGGATGAGTCACGGACTCCTCTGGCCACATAAGGAGCCATGCAATGGTCAGCATCAGTTGTTGAGAAGTTTGCAGATTTTCGCTGACCTAGAGTGGGCTCAGCTGAGTTTGCTGACAAGCCTATACAGCGCATCCTCTCTCATACTCCTCTTGAGATCAAATGTCCTTCCGTGGACATTTTCCAGCTTCTGTTTCTACATTTGTTAAGTTCCATTGGCCAAATAAGTCACATAGCCATATGCAGAGATAGTGAGAGTGAGGCAAAGTCTGGATGGCAAATGGCATGGATAACACAGTGCATGAATAATTGAGGCGAAGTGATGCACTCTGCCACAGTACTTCATTTTCTCAATCTCAGTTCTCTCATCTGTGAAATGGGGATCATCACATACTTTTGAAGTTTAAATGAGATGGCACTGAAGTACTTATCTCAAGGCCAGAACAAAGTTGATGCTCAGTAAATATTACTTTCTTTCTAGTCACTTCTCCAAACTTGCAAAATGGAAATTAATACCTGTCACACCTAACAGGATTATTGTGAAGTTTTAAAAAGGGAACACCTGTGAGAGCATTTGAAAGAATGTTAATCACCATATAATATTTGCATTGCAATAACACATACAATGCATATTCTTACACAGCTGTAAATGTAAATTCAGGCATGTGGATATTAAAGCACAGTTCTCATTGAGCATTTCATCTTAGCATGTAGTGAGTGAAATTTTTTCGGAGATGTATTTTGATATTTACATTATAAAGCGAAGCAAATATGTGTGGCCTGTGATGTGGGGCAGCGGCAAAGGAAAATGAGAACAGGAAGAGGGTTTTCGGTATTCCCCAAATAACTCCCTTAGTGTTACCCAGGATGTCTGGAGTCAACCCAAGAGAAAGGTATTTTCTATTCCTTATCACCCTAAAGCGCACATCTTAATGAGGGTTATTTCCCAATAAGAAGTAAAGAGTGATGGGTCACAGAGAAATAAAACCTATACTGTTAAGACATAATCTTCTTACCTTAATAAATCAAAAACTGTTTGTGAAACAGGGCAATACAATCCTAAGATAATGTCTTTTAATTGTTTGACTGGCTGCCATCCCCAGACACTCCAAGGAACTTAAAGAAATTAACTTTGAAGATGGCAAAGATATGGGCAAGTGTGGGTCAGATTTTAATGCAGCTGAGAGGGGAAATCTGAGCATCTGATCATGACCTGTCTAATGGCCTTTGTGACATTCCCAAGTGCTCCTGGTCCAAAGAGGTTTATTATCAAGTTCTTCCTCTTTCTTCTTTTCTAACATCAGAATGGGGAAGAAGAACGGCACACAGGACAAGGGCATTTGCTAAGAGACATCCCTGGTGCAGGGACATTCTCTGTGGGTGGGAAGCCCCCACTGTGCAGTGGGAATTCCTTGAGTCAGGCTTCATCCAGCACTCCTTTGCCTGCAGTGCTTGCGTAATTGCTATTTTGCCAGTTTCTACGTATTTGATATTCATTGACTTTTTCTTCCAGGCTGAGTTAACCCAGAATGTAAATTTTCCTTTTTGTGAAGCTGAAGGAACTCTTTTGGAACATAAAGTTGCAAGCACAGAGCACCTCCCATTTAAAGAAATCTGAATTATTGTTGCCACTTATGAGTATTTTGGTGACATTGATCATTCTCCAGAGTGTTGGGATGGCTAGTGATCTGATGATTATTGTCCACTGACATTGCACATTCATTGTCCAGGCTAGACCATTTCCTAAACCCCTACCGCTGCCAATCTCCTCCCACCCCTCTCATCATTACTCCATGTAATCAGTTCGTAAAGGACTTGACAATGATAGGTAATAAACTAACTGGTATGTTCCACTTCACGAATAACTGTTTATCTTAATAACATAAAACTCTGCTCCAAAGTGCCTTACATGATGGATGGCTAATGAATATTCGTTTCATGAACAAATAAGTGAATGAGGTTGACTTTTAGGATAAAGGTTAACATAATAGCCTAAAATAATAGTTTCAAATGCTGAATTTGCAGCCCCTGTCTAATACAAAATAGGCCATTAAATATGCACTTAACTCTTTATATGTCTGATGTTGCTGGGGAGATGAGAAGGAAATGTTCTCACTAGTAGGCCTCATGGAGCTAAATGTAGGTCCCTTGTGTAAGCAAATTACTTAACCGAAGCTTCCGTGGAATAGCAGTAATAGTCTCTCTCTCATCGGGTAGCTGAGCGGAGTGTATGAGCTAATGCATGAAAATCAGTTAGCACAGTGCCTAGTACAAGGGAAATGTTCATGTTCAACAGCTATTGCCATCTTCATCTTAATCACTATCACCAGCATCCTCTAAAGATCCTAATTGGGTTCTGAGTCCTGAATATTCCCAGGAGTTTGGTTTAGTCAGGGACCTCTCTGACCACTGTGAAACATGGTGGACTACCCGACTGCTGGGGCAGGGCGACTGGTGTGAACAACCACAAAAGTTGCACATTTCCTATGCAATGTGATGATGTATAACATACTCAAAGTCTCTTCCTCTGGCTCAGGAAGACTATTCTGGTTCTGTAAACTAGAGTGTCAAAACCAGCCAGCCTTAAACATGTAACCAGTCTAACATTTTCAAACCTTGACACAGTCCCAGTCTGTTTTATCACTTAAACTAACCCTCTGGGAGATTCAGGGTCAGATAGAGTAACAAGAAGTAGGAGTGATCAGTTGTGCCAAAGACAAAAAAAAAATGTCAAGGAAGAAACTCTAGAAAAGTGATCCTGATGAGTAAATCTGATGAGAGGGTCTCTGAGAGTAGGAAGGGACAAAGACCAGAACAGGAAAAAAAAATTGCCAAAAGTAAAAATGCAGATAATGGGTATACCTGTCCGAATGACTAAGGAGTCCAATAGGATGAAGGCTAAGTGTGGCACATTGGTGAGTGATGTCCCCACGATGAGCAAGGTAGATGGCTTATTTTAATGTCTAGTAAGGGGGGCAGATGAGGAATGTTTTGAAAAGACAAGAGGGACTTTCTCCCCTGACCAAAAGAATTAAGGCTGTTGAAGGGACAGGAACAAATTAGTGTTCAATTGTCTCAGAGAAAGTTAATAATGGTTATCCGTTAGGAGAAGGCTCACAGGAAGAATGGAGCTATAGTGGAAGGGGAATCTCATGGAGGGTTTACAGTCCCGTACAGAAACAATAACATGGGTGCAGGCTGATATAAAAAAATGAGGTGACTGATAGGAGGGCTTGATTTATTGGTTGAATTTTGTATCAAACCTGCTAGAGAGCATAAGGGCATGGGGACAATGGCTTTTCCCACCCTGCCTGTCACCATGTCACCTGGAACTAGACTAGGTCCTGGCACTTAGTAGGAACATTGCAACTGTTTGTTGAATGACTAAATGAATAAAATTAAAGATTAAGGGACTAATGCTGGGTAAAGAAAAGTAATGTTTAAGCCAATAACAAGAGAAATAAGGTTCAGATGTCCCCAGAAATGGCAATTCAGGAAGTAATAGAGTTGTGTAGGCTCTGAAGTCCTTTAGAATGCAAATGTATGAATTGGAGGAGACTGAAGAACATGAATGAAGGGAGAGGCAGGGTAAAGAGTGCTCAGTTGTTCAGGACCGAGTCCATAAATCTGATTTTGAAACTTTTCCCAAGAAGAGGCTATGCCTCTAAACATCAGGTCAAACAGAATAAAAAACAAAAAAAATCCAGTTAACTATCCTTTTGTTAGGTCAACACTGGGTTAAACAAATGAGTATTTGGAAATATACAAGCGGTGGGATTTCTATTTTAGTTTTCAAACCAGAAAACCATCTGAGTAATGGTGGCAACTGGATCCACTGCTGTTGGGTCCCAGTTTCTTAAAAGAGGAATGAATGAATAGGGATAGAGGTACCTTCAGCTGTCAGCTCTGGAGAGAGTAAACCCGGCCCAGCTCAGCCCCCCTCGCCTGGCCTCCTGGCCTGGGTGAGCTGCCCTGTGGTTTGATTCAGATCACTTTTCTTGGCTCAAATATGGTACCTAAGACAGGGGTCGTTTGTCAAGTGAGCATGGCACACAGGGAGCTGTAGGCAGATTATGGAAACAGAGGGAGGAGAGAGAGGGAGGAGAGAGCGCTGGAGAGAGAGAAAGAGAGAGAGAGGGAAGAGGGCGAGGAGAGGAGCAGGCTGCTCCAGGAACCGCGCTTTCCAGGCGCTGGGGATTCAAGTTAGACCGGGCGGCGGTGCGGCGCCACCAGGGAGCGGGGAGCGGCCGCGCCTCCCGACATGGCTCTTTTCATGTGGGATGCTTAAGGGCTGCTCGTAGAGGGAGTCACTTCCAGAGGAGAGCAACTGGCATGAGGATTCCGCCAAAATGGAAGGGCTCCTGTCTCCGATGAGGACTAAGGTAAGGAGAAGGAGTCGCGGGTTTTTGTTATTCTGCTTGGAGGGATAGAAACAAGGCAGCGGAGGTGCCTGCCGGGGGCCTCTGTGAACTGGAGGCTCACTGAGCTTTTGTCTTGTTTCAGAACTAGGCTGGCGAATGCAACTGGATCTCTCAAAGAATAGGCTCGCCTCACAGACAGCGCGATGTGCAGGAAGGGGAGCGCAGGGCGGGGGCGGGGGGAGCCATCGGTCGGTGTGGTCAACGTGGACAATGGGAGTCGTAGTAAATGAGTTCTCCTCTTGGTTGATTAGACAGCCATATTTTAGCAGGATTTCCAATCACTCTTCCGCGGGGGGCCGGGCCATCCAGGGAGCTGTTCCTTGCAGGAAGTACCAATTGCCCTGGCTACATTGCTGGTTAGCGGAGGAGTAGGAACACGTTGAAAGCAGAGCATGCCGTGCTCTGGCTTGAAATCCTTCTTTCTCCCTCCTCTTCTTCAGAGCAAGAAGGCAGGGGATCCTCTGTGGAAAGTAGGTTAATGCATTCTGGAAGCCAGCGTGTTTTCAGAGAACTACCAGGCGGGAGAAAAGCATGCAGGGCACCGGACTAGCCTGACATGTTGAACTTGGACCTGAACTGTTCAGGGGGAGTTGCTGAGTCTCTGGAGGCTCAGGGAACTTGTTCTCCGCGGGTGGGGCTTGATTTTTTTCCCTGAGAAAGGGTTGCCTCAAAGACCAGGCTTTCCACTGAGAGCTCAGGTGACAGGAGGCTATTCAGTTTCTGCTAAATCCACACAGAACTCTAAATAGGTGGGTCCGAAGTTCTAAACCATGCTAGCAATATTACTTTTCTTATTCAGAAATTTCCAAAACCTTTGAGGGAAATGGGCTCTATACGCACAAGGCAGAGTTCAAGTCAAAAGAGGGAGGCTCGGACTTCATCTCTGATGCTCAAGTTAGTGATTCCAGCACAAATGGGCTCTTGCCATGGAACTGTTTCTTTCCTGCCAGTTAATGAGCATATGGCCACAGTGTTTTAAGATAATGTCAAAGCTAGGGCCTTAAGCAGGAAAGTGTCCTACCCTTTGGGAGAATTCCCCATCTTCCTGTCATGCTCACTAGCCCTCTGGTCATCATTCATTAGGGGAGTAGTCCCAAGTGAGAGTTTGCTACCAAAGGTTCTAATCCCAGCCCCTTGCTGGCTGGCTGACTTGCTGGGGAGCCCCTCTGAGACCATTTGTTCTCCCTGAGCACAGAGCTGATGTCCTGATTCCTGCAGGTTGCAGACCTCACTCCAAGGTGCTGTGGAAGCGACAGCAGGTTCTGTTTTACAGAGGCACCTGTGTTCCTTTATTGTCAGGATGGGGTTTGAATGCTTAGAGGGTGGTAATGTAATCTGTCCATTCCTCCCACTTATGAAATTGCTGCCTCAGACACTTTGTCCTGGTATTGTGCACTCCGAGGCGCCCCTCAAATCAGGGGATCTGAGCCCAGAGCCTTAGGCAAGTACAGTTCTCATAGACCTTGAGGGGAGTGCCCTATGCAAATGAGCCAGCACTCAGACACTATGTAAATCACACTACGGGCCCATTTAAATGGCATATTGCAGTAGGGGAGAGATGGATGGCAGTGGGTCAGGCTTCTCATATATTGTATTTATCAGCTTAATCCACATCATAGCTTGTTCCTTACCAATCATATCATCTAATGAAACACGGAGGGTTTGGGTCCCGCCAAAGTTCAAACAAGACCTTTACATAGCAAACTGACTTTCATTCAAACCTGTAAGTTTTTAGGTTTCAAAGGATGTGTGTGTGTGTGTGTGTGTGTGTGTGTGTGAGAGAGAGAGAGAGAGAGAGAGAGAGAGAGAGAGAGAGAGAGAGAGAGAAATTGTTTTGGTGAAATTTTTTTAAAAATCTCTTTATTTATGACTCTGGAAATTGATATTTCCATATTGAAGATTCAAATTACATTTTAATATGGTGACTACAGTAGCATCTTGACTCAGAAAGCAAGATCCAACTGTGTAAAGCTTTCATTGCTGAGTCTCAGCTTTAGTTTCTAAATTGCCATGTTCTGTGTTATTGACATTACCCAGCGATTTAAAAAATTGACCCAAATTCTTTAAAGGGACAACATGTTGTCATTCTTAAACTTTGATCCACATTGTACTCTTTTAAGTCTATTCTGGAATATTCTGCTTCTTCAGTAAGGATGTAGCTTGAAGTTCCTGATTTCATGGCATCCTGATGAGTTGGACAATACAGCCCCTGAGCGCTCAGTTTTGGTGTGTTATGGTTACTTAATAACTTACTGACAGTTTAAAGAAAGTGTTGAGATAAATTGGACATCATGCAATAATTTCATTATGCCATGTAATAGACTTAACCAGCCTAAATCATGGGTGCTTAATGCATTTTTATCTTGGGATTTGCATAATTGGCACATAAATATGCATGTGATTAACTGGAAGTGGCAAAATGGGGTCGGCAAAATGTTCATGACTGTGAAACTTCAGGCCCTTGCACCGAGGGCACCTGAGAACAGACAGTCAGTCTCCTGGGTGGTGGCCACACTTGTCATACCTAGACTCAGACAAGGCAGTAGCTGGCCTTCCCTTGTCACAGCCAGTGTGTTGTCAGTGATACACGGGCTTAGCTCAGCTATGGCTTTGGCTGGATTCACTTGGGTACTCTGCTTATTCTTCTTTATATATAATGCAATCACATAGAGTCTCTAGGCTGATGGATGTACTTCTGACTGGCCTCCTGGCAGCCATGACACAGGCCTCAGGATTCCAACCACAACAAATGATGTTTGCAAAGGCAAGGGGGAAATGAAAAAAAAGAAAAACGCCAATTGAGTTGTTTCTCCTAATGGAGTAAACAATTTTGTGATTAATCATCTTTCAGTACTTTTAAAATGTGTCCTTTTTAAATTTGACTTTTAATCCTCCAACCTTCATAATTCCCTTTAATCCTCTGCATCACCTCCAGTGAATGAGACTGGCAAAACTTCCCTCCTTTTCAGCGTCTTGTGATGCCTGCTTGCCAGTGCCTGCTGCAAAATTTACAATGAGCACCTGGCTTCAGCCACATAATATCAAGCCAAGTCTACTTTTCATGGATGCAAGGTGTGTTTTCTGGAGAAGTTCTAGTTTAAAAAAAAAGATGAAGAAGGATATGTGAGAAGAAGGAGAGGGGAGGGGAGGGGAGGGGAGGAGAGGGGAGG
>PVJC01029081.1:0-11876 GCA_004026665.1 Murina feae | reverse complement strand
TAAGTTATTTAAAACCCATCATTTCATATGGTTACAACAAAAATATTTTTTTGATGATGAGGACTTTTAGGATCTATTCTCTTAAACTTTCAGATATGTATATCATACTGTAGTGTTAGCTACAGTCATCATGTAGTACATTATATCCCCTGTATTTATTAATCTTGTAACTGGAAGTTTATATCTTTAGACCACCTTTATCCAATTCTCTCACTCCCACCCACTGCCTCTGTTAACCACAAATCTGATCTCCTTTACTATGAATTGGGTTTTCTTGTTTTGTTTTTTTTTTAGATTCCATATATAAGTGTGATCACACTTATATTGTCTTACTCTGTCTTACTTATTTCACTTTGCATAATGCCTTCAAGTGTCCTCCATGTTGTTACAAATGGCAGGATTTCCCTCTTTTTTATTGCTGAACAGTATTTCTTTGTGTGTATGTGTGTGTACATACAAACACATATACATATATTTTTTCTTTATTCATTTTCTTTATTATTTGTCAATGGATGCTTAGATTGTTTCAATGTTTTCTCTATTACAAATAATGCTACAGTGAATATGGGGGTGCCAATAGCTCTTAAACGTAGTGATTTCATTTCCTTGGGGTTTATACCCAGAAGTGAAATTGCTACATCATTTAATAGTTCTATTTTTAATTTTTTGAGGGACTGGAGGCCCATCTTTTATATCCAAACAAAAATACTGAAGTCTTTAATTAAATGATTGCACAGTAAATGGCGAGTGGATATAATTAACCTGGAGAATGGATGTTAACTAGATGCATTACAGAGATAATTTCTCAATACATACAAATACTAGTGATCCAGTGCACAGATTTGTGCACATTGAAAGAAAATTAGTTAGAAGAAATATTTTAATATCATTACTCATCATTTCTCTATAATAGAAGTATCAGAGATGAAAGAAAATTAGTAAAATGTATATGAAAATAATATATAAATGATTATTAAATAAACAGTAATAACATGATATAACAACAACAAAGACATGATATAAAAACAACACACTCGTGCAATTGACGCTAGCAAGAGCTTTATATGTATCGTGCATGTGAGAGCCAATGTTTATTTTTCAGTTGCCAGTGCATGTCATATGTACTGGCTGGTAGGTTGGTTGGATGGTCAGATGGATATACCATCAATCACTTAGCCTTTTATATATATAGATAGGTTGAGTTATCATGTTGTACACCTGAAACTAATATAATGTTATATATGTCATAAAATTAACCTCTTTATAAAGGATAGAATATTAATTTTTAAAAAGTTTAATTTGACATCTCAGTGACTATTCTGTGTGCTAACTAGGGTTTTTAGAACACTGTGATATTGCTGTCTTCAATATCTTCTCTCCTTCACAATTAGCTAATTCCCCAGAGAAGGTGCTTTTTATCTGTCTGAATGTCTCTTATTTCTGCCACAAAGGCACTGTGTCATTTGCTGCACAGTTACTTTTAAAAAGGAATGACTTCTGATTTGTGGCACAAAGTAGTTTTCTAAAGGAAGTCTTCTGAAAGAATCAGATTATTTATGAAAGGAACACTTACTGGGGAATGGAAGCTGAGCTTAGAAAGAATGAGCAATTGAAATTAACAAAAGAATTGTGTCCTGCAAGTCCTGCCCTTGTGTACCCAGGGTAAGTGCCACACATAATTATAGTTAGTTCAAGAATTGTCCATCTCAACCACTCTATAATTTTGGAACCACATTAGATACAGATCTAAGATGTGAAAATTCTGAAACTACAGACATTATAGATAGTAAAAGAACGAATCAAAGGAGCAAGGTCAAAGGCCCTCTGGCTCTTCAGACCAAGTATCATACAGGATATGAAACCCTTAAAGCCACTTAGAATTCTACTAAACTTACTTGAAACTTTGCCAGGTCTCCATAGAGAACAGCCTGAAATGATCCATTGTGTTCCACACACTTGATCCATGGATTCTGATTAAATGTTGGAATTTCCCTTTGAAGAGCTCTGTGAACTAGGCAGCAATAAGGACTGAAGGGTGTGTAGACTGAATAAGGTAAGACTAAAGGGGTGCTTGACAATTACTTTTAAGCACATTAAATATACACAACATTATTCACCAGCTAATGACAGGCTACTTTATCTTAATGGAGGCTTAAATAAGAGGAAACCTGCTGGAGTTGAAGCATGACAGGTTTAGATTAAATCCAAGGCAGTGTTTCTTGACATTAAAATGCTTTCCTGAGGAAGGCCGAAACAGTTTCTAGTCTGGAAGCCTCTGAGACAGGTAAGGAGGATCTTACCTGAGAGGTCAGGAGGAGCCTTTAAGACATTCTTTGATTTTATGATGCTGGGCATTTTTTAAATATAAAGCCAATAAAGCTATAAATAGATTTGTTTATGAAGGATGCATCAAATTCCTTTACAAAGAGCTTCTGTACTGTAATGTTTTTATTAAACCACTGAACTCAGTTGGGTGTGAATAGGATACAACTTTATTCTTTCAAATGACCACTTTCAAGGCATCTGTGAATCATGGAAAGAAATTGGGGACTCTCAGGCGATATATTTGGTTAATGAAAAGGAGAGGTATGAGGCAATATAGCCTATCCTAATCAGCCTACTGGGTTCAAACCCTAGCTCCACCATTCCCTAGGGGGTAATTTTTCTGAGCTTTAGTTTCCTCATGTGTAAGATGCATAAATTAGTAGCCTGTATCATAGGTTATTGTGAGAAGTAAACAGTTAATGTCTGTAAGGTCTTGGCACGCCGTAATAAATGTTAGCTGTTACTAGTATGAATGTATGAACAAATATACAGATGAATGTTGCAGAAATTCAAGTCATGACACAAGTGTGGAATGAATCGTCACAGTCATGAATGCAGGAGGAAAGACAGGACCTAGCTTCAGGGTGATGCTGTTAGCTCAGACACAGAGCGAAAAGTCCCACCTGTAAGAGCCCTATGAAATTGGGTCCTTGACTATCAAGAGCTCAGAGTGAAGCAGATGCCTTTGTAGCATAAATCAGCTTTCATCACAATAAAGACTTTCACAACAAATAATTATGATAGGTAGGTAGTTTACCAGAAAAGACTGTGGATTCAAGCTTAAGCCAAAAATTTTCCTCTCTGGGACCTCAAGAAAATCATGTTGCTGTGCTTGGCCCTGGGTTTTATCATCTCTTAACACATCCCATAATAAAAAAACAGTCTTCTTTTCTTTTGTGCTTTAGATTGTGAAAACTTGAACATACACACTCCCATGTGATCTTCACTACAGTAGTTACAACCCAGAAATCAGCCAGTTACAAAGCAGGGCCCTCCCACCAAGAGCTTGTCGTTACCATTAACCAGCACACCACCACTTGGGACCTGAAAAAAGTCCATCTTCGTATCTGGACCTTGAAGCTCACCTTGACCTGACCCTTACTCGCTGACTCTGCCTCATGCTTCTTCTTTCTCCCGCCCTGGTCGCTCTCAGGCTTCAGCTGAACAGTTCAGTCCCTGGAGGTGTGTTTAACAGCTCCTTGGCCTCTCTCCAGAGATGCTGAATCAGCAAGTCTGAGGTGAGGCCCAAGGACCTGCATTTTGTGGAAAGGCCGGAGGACTATGATTTGGGTGATCCTTTCACCATGTGGAAGAAACACATCATCTACCTACACAGTTGCCTCAGGGTATGTCATTGAGGTGCCCAGCCCACACCACCCTGCCCTCACCTCCCTACCCTGTCTGTCCCTTGTAACCTATCCTCTTGGGAAATCTTTGATGCCCAAGCCTGGGGTGAGTCTATAGCATGCTCTGCTTATCTTGGCCCCTGCCTTCCTCCCACTCAGTAACTATATATAGTTATATATAGTATATATATACTATATATATATAGTATATATATATATATACTCTCTTTGCAATGGTTGGCAAGGAGCTTCTTGAAAGCAGGCTTTACTGTGTCTTGTTCACCCTGTTTGCCTATACTGTGTCTTGTTCACCCTGTTTGCCTAGTAGGTAGGGTGGTGCAAGCAAACTTGTAGGCTCTCTTTATAAATTTATCGACTAAGTGCAGGACACAAGTCACTTACAGTTCCCTAAGGGCTCATGTAGGCTTGATAATCTTGAGCATTGAGCAGATGTCCTGAGGCCAGAGTAGCTGGTTAGATGCGGTAGAACTACCTCCACGCAACAGGATGGGCCAATCCCCAGGGTGAGAGCCCCAAGGCAGAATTTCCAGGGACAGATGGAGGGTAGGTCACCCGTGCTTTCCTTTCCCTGTCTTGTTGTTCTGGTCAGTAATAGCTGGCACTGCCCGCGTGTTTAATGGTTTCCAGGCTTAGGAGACTAGAGTGGAGAAACCACCACTGAGGGCTGACGGTGACTTCTGCTCAGGGTTATTGTTATTCCTGACACACAGGAAAAATAGAGCCAGAACTTTCTATTCCAAAATGTCTTAATGCCTCTACTTTTGTTGAAAATGTAAATGACTCTTTTCCAGATGAAACCAGGCTGTGTTTACCCTAGGAAAATGGGAAAATATGCCGACTTTATTTTCTTTTACTGCCAGTGTATCTCAATGGGTAGCATAAACTAGCTAAAAAACTAGCTAATTAATTCCTTGCATTAATACAAAACAGTGTTAATATTTTGAAGTAACTGTGAATTAATGACAATATATGAATACAACTTACCAATATGTAAATATTATAATAGCTATAATATATTAATATTTAAACATAATATGTCAATATATGAGTATACATTTCAGCAGATATTTATTAATATATGAATCTAACATGTTAACATATTATTGATACAATATTGGTATTGGTTACAAATATGTGGTATATTAATAACATACGTTGATCTATTAATTATAAATATTAATACATAGTATAGTTAAATGCTGTGATCCTATATAATAAAAGCATAGTATGCAAATTGTCCCCTTGACCAGAGTTCTGGGAGTTCGGCCAGGGGGCAGGCCAGCCAGGGGGAAAGGAGGGAGGCCCTGGTGGGAGCAGGAGGCCTTGGCAGGTGGCAGGGGGAAGGTAGGGAAGCCCCAGCCAGGGGCAGTGGCAGTGGCAGGCAGCAGCAGGTGGCCAGGGAAAGGGAGGGAGTACTCAGCCAGCAGCTGGCAGCCCACAGCTGGTAGGGACCCTACCAGTGCATGAATTTCATGCACTGGGCCTCTAGTATTTTAATAATATTATATTATTAACCAGAGGCCCGATGCATGAAATTTGTGCAAGAGTAAGCCTTCACAGCCCTGGCTGTCTTGGCCTTCACAGCCCCAACAGCTGCCTCGCCCAGGTTGTCCAGATGGTTGTTCTGCTGTTCAGCTGTTTGGTCAATTTGCATTTTATACTTTTATTGTTATAGATTACCAATTATTGAGCATTTACTATAAGGACAAGTATTTTACTTTTAAAAAAATCTCTAACCCTCATAAGAGTTTTGAAAAGCAAGTATTTTTAACCTCCTTTTGTAAATGAGAAATGAAGACTCCAAGAGGTTGGATTCCTCAAAGGTATGGAAATCGTAAGTGGAGAAAACAGAGCTTGAACCCAAAGCTACCTGACCTCAAAACCCACCCTCTTTCTATCATCCTCCTGCTAACGTGACTAACTTAGAAATGAAGAAATCAGAGGAAATCAGTCTGAATTTGCCATTGCCTCATTGTAAACTGGGAGTAATGCGAGTGTGAAGTAGAGTTAGCTAATTCTAATGTGCCAGTTCACTTCCTTTGACCCACATGAATCCCAACACAGTTTGATTCCTGAGAAAACCTTATGTGACTTCAGTATTGCCTGGGGCACAGGATTCTGGGGATCCTTGCCAGCTGCTGAGAGGAAGCACAGGGACACCCCTTCTCGTTCTCCCCAGACGGAACAGCCCCTTATTTTCAGACAGTGATGGCGCTGGCACTTGAAGACTTGACCTGGGCAAATGCAGGATGCAAGGCTTGCTCCACACCCCAGAAGGTGATGAAAGTGGCAGCAACACACCGCAAATGCCAGTCTGCTAACTACTGGGCTTTCAAAGCCATGGTTGGTTTACAGCCCTTTTCCATTGTGCGCCAAAAAAAATCCTGTTTGCCCAGCAGAGTTTACGAAGTCTCTGTGGAAGCTGTCTGGATGGCCTGGGTAAATGAGAAAATACACGGGCCACTGGCTTCATTAAATGAGTAACAGATCCCTGCGTGGCCTCTCCTGGGGGCTGGTGGGCCAGGTTGCAACTGCAGGGGGAGCTAGTCAATTGGTTAAAAGAAAAAGGAGGAGAAACTCCAGGCCATGCCTCGTGCTATATAATTAAACTGGAATATGAGTGTGGCAGGTAAAATGTAATATGACTGAGGAAGGGGAGGTAAGTGACATGAAGATTTCTGATATATAAAAAATAGGGCGATTGATTTATTGATGATCAATTCTATTCATTTTCCCAGTCAGTTCTGTTTGTTACATCCCAAGCAGGCAGAGAGGAGAACTCTTAGCAGCAAAGCTGTTGAGAAGGAAAAAGTAATTTTTCAGTTCTTCTATCTCATTTACTTACTCATCCAAGAAGGATTTATTAAGTGCTCAGATCCAGTGTCAGGCCATAAACACATTTCCTCTGTCAAGGTTGTACAAACAAAAGGGAGAGTGTTAAAGAATCCACAAACAAGACAAAGCAACCCATCACTCTCCCTCGAAAACAAATGGGAGATAAAAGCTAGAAGTAGGATACAATCACTTTTCCAAAGGCCGCTGTTTTTCACTAGTTGTTGTGCTTTTAATACAAGTAGATGATAGCAATTGGGCAAATTAACTCCGCATTGATATTCAGTGGGAATTACTACATTAGTGGCAATAACTTAGTGTCCCCAAAGGGATAAAAATGCCTGAAGGAGGATCCTATTTATCTTGTAAGGTTTCCTTTATCTTACACATAGAGTATGAACTCAGACATCTTTTCTAAATGGGGAAACTGAAATGCAGTCATTTCTCCTAAGACTTCCAAGTAAAACACTATATTTGTCACCAGGGAAAGCAGCTTGGAAAACACAGTGTAGGATGTCATGCAATTTGACAAAGACCAAGGGCCTTACTTAAACAATGAGCTGTGAGAACTAGAATAACTCCAGGCACATACATAGGCTTTCTATTATTATTTAGTCACTACATGTTTTTGGCAGGAAGTTCACGTTTACCCTGTGTACATGTAGTTGTCATTCACTTTCAAAACTGATGCTTCTAAAGGTGAGTTTATTGCCAGTGTATGTGGTAGAAGCAGAGCAGGGTTTAGATATTGCTTCACAGACTATAAAGCAACCTTTATTTATTTTATGGGTTCCATAAATCCTGGATCACTTTTGGGCATATCTATCATGGGTAGATTGAAGATTTTAATATTTTCACTAAGTTGCTTTGTTTTTAATTTTAGGATAAATACAACAATGAAGCATAGCATGTGCCTAGGATATGCCATAGTATATACCCAGGCATGAAAAATATTTAAGGTCTTTAACTCAGTGTTGGCCAATAGAAATATAATTCCAGCCACAATGAGAACCACATGTATTATTTTAAATTTTCTAGTAGCCACATTAAAAAAAATAAAAAGACACAATATAAGTCATTTTAACAATATATTGTATTTAGCTAAATATACCCAATATATTATCATTTCCCTATGTAATTACTATAAAATTATGAATGAGATATTTTACATTTTTTTTTCATATTGTCTTCAGATGTGTCTACAACACATCTCAATCCAAACTGGCCACATTGCAAGGGCTCAACAGATGCATGTGGTTAGTGGCAACTGTGCTGGATGGGGCAGCTCTAACTGATTTATTGGTACAACTAAAGAAGTCATAAAGCTGATTTTTGTCTAATATTGGTAAATGGCAATTGCTGTTCAAATGGCTTATTTTGACAATGCAGTCTCCCCCCAGTGCTATTTTTGTAATTGTGATTGGCACCGAGCAGGACCTCCAGCACAAGCATAGTTGCTGGGATGAATGCCCAGAGTGCTCTGGCCTCTGTAGTGAAAGCTGATGGTCGCACACAATGAACGGATGAGCTCAGTGCTCCCATTGTGCAGAGGGAACAGAGTATCAGGTCAGAGGAGACATGTGGGCACAGGGGAACATAGCAGTTCTAAAGAGTTCACATTTTCCTCCCAGTTAATCTGACATTAATCTTGAGTTTCTCTTTTTTTGCCATTTCAAATGTTGTTTAACTGCATTCCTGTAGGACCTTCTCTAGCTAGTTGCTTCGGATACCGAGGCACTCATTCCATGCAGAGGCACTGTCAGCCAAAGGGGCATTTCCTCTACTCCCTGCAGATAACAGGTCTAAGTTCCTGGCCCTGTTGACCACTCTTATGTGAGGCCTCCAGAGTCTCTGCCTCTGAACCACACCTCTCTCTCAAGTTTCATGGCTACACACTAAAGCTGTTGTTCATTTTTGTGGTGAGTTTTAAAAATTAATACCTGGATATTTCATATATATTTTTACCATAATATAAGCATGAACTCATTGTTTGCTCCTCAAGCTGTTCCTCTCTGTGTGTTCCCTATCTCACCAAGTGCCAGCCTCCTCCATCCAGGCTCCAGCCAAAGCCCTGGGTCTTCACACACCTCTCTTTGGCCCTTTCTCTTCATTGTCCACCAGTTTTCACATCCTGTTATTTCATCTCTTCCATTTATCTTAGATCTATTCCCTCCTCTTCATCCACATGGTTACAGTTCTGGTGCAAGTGGCCAACTTTTGATTGAATTTTTGCCATAGTCTCCCAGCTAGGTTCTTGATGTCCACAACTCCTTCGCTCTAACCCATTAAATAATTACTGATAGAACCACTGTTTTTAAACACAAACCTGATCATGTCATTTTCATCATAAAATTCTACCTACTGTGATATTCAGGCTATTCATAATTAGGTCCTTGCCTACTCTTCAAGTCTCTGCTACTGCCACTGCCTTCTGGAATGTTATGCTCATTGCTGATGCTTCACCAAAAATCCACAGCTTCCCTAGCTCCAGTGCCTTTGAACATGCTGACTCTTGTGTCCAGATTCTGCTCTTCTCTAGTCTTCCTGAAGATGGTGTAGTTCTCCCAAAGTTGACTCAAATGTACTTCTTCCATGAATACCTCCATGACTTGAGGGCAAACATGAGTTCACCTTTTCCCCTGTCTCCACAGTTTTGCCCATTAACCCCCACACTGTACACACATCACACCTGCTACATAAGTTGTGCAACAGGTAGTTGATGAAAAGGTAAAATTGTCATTTAAGAATTAAGCTCTCAGAATTGTCCCCCATGGCTTGTAAGTTTGGTTAGATACAGAATTAATATTTCATTCATTAAATATCTGCCTCATGGCCTGTGCATGCCATACCATAATAAAACTAATATTCATCCACAGATATGTGGGTTCCAGATGCATAAAACTTGGTGGTTTCCAACTTAACCTGTAGCAGGAGCTGTGTCAGTGCCAGTGTTGGCTGGGCTCCAGGATGATGGGGACAGTGATGCCATCTACTAACTTCCAGCCGGGGTTATTACTGTATGAGTTAGGTGTTTTCATCCCCATTCTAAAGCTGAGGAATCAGAGGCTCAAAAAGCCACGTAACTTTCCCAAGACCCCATAGTCATTAAAGTGATAGAGCGAGGATCTAAACCCTCATTTGGTCACAAATCTCACACTTGTTCCACTGTACTAAATGCCTCCCAACTTTGTCTTGTGGCTGGTTGTATTCTGAGTGTGATGTATGGATGACAAAGTTCCTCAGGAAAAAGAATGAAGGGTGAGCCAGACTGTAGTAGGTCCTGGGTTCCAGGTGGCAAAGGTAGACAAGAGGCTCTAGAGAAGACTCAAAGGCTCTCCACGAGATCTCCAGGTCCCACGACGTTGGAGATTGGATGTGTGGGATCTTCTTTGAGGTGTTTTCTGAATTGGTGTAGATTCAGGTTAGACTTTTGCTGTAGCTTTCACGCCTGAATCCCAAAGATCTCAAGGAGTGGCGAATTTTGTCAGTGAAAATTTATGTTCCTTTGTGCTGCTCCCAGGAGCTTTTCGTCTATCAAACAAATGAACCACCACCAACATTAACACCAACTACTTTCACATGATTGTATTTGCTTTAAGGAAACACTCATCCGGATTGTGGTACATTTCTTTGCTTCACAGACTGTTTTCAGGTGGAGAGTCTTGGTAAACTAACAAGTGAATAAGCCTCTTCGATAGAGAAACCCAATGAGATCATGATGCCATGTGTGTGTTTGGCTTTATGAGCTGTGTTCCAGAGTCTATGGAAACTTCAAAGGTTTCCATTAAAGAGTTTTCTAAGCAGAGTTGAGTTTTATGTAAGGTGACTGGTTTGCTAAAATGTTTTATGTAGCATGACGTATTTGGGATCCATAAAAACACAGGAAGAGTGTAGACCTATGAATGTATCACCTGGCTTAAGAACTACAACATTGCTGAATGAGCTGAAGCCCTTGCGACCTTCCCCAATAACACCCCTTCCAGAATGAATGCCTATCCTGAACTTGGTATTTATAATGGCATACCTTTATTTATATTTATACTAGAGGCCCGGTGCATGAATTTGTGCACGGGTTGGGTCCCTCTGGGTGGCCTGCAGGGATCAGGCTGAAACCCACAGTCTAATGCCACCTGCAGCTCCTACCTGCTGCTCCCGTTCATCCCGGTTCCACTGTGCCTGCGGCAGGCTCACATCCAATCACTCATGCTGCTGCAGCAGTGCTCACCAGCCATGAGCCCTGCATCTGGCACTTTCCCAAGGGGAGTGGCCTGAGGGATCGGGCTGAAACCAGCTTTCTGACATCCCCCAAGGCAGTGGTTCTCAACCTTCTGGCCCTCTAAATACAGTTCCTCATGTGACCCAACCATAAAATTATTTTTGTTGCTACTTCATAACTATAATGTTGCTACTGTTATGAATCATAATGTAAATATCTGATATGCAGGATGGTCTTAGGTGACCCCTGTGAAAGAATCATTTGACCGCCAAAGGAGTAGTGACCCACAGGTTGAGAACTGCTGCCCCAAGGGGTCCCAGATTGCGAGAGGGTGCAGGCCAGGTTGAGTGAGCCCACCTATGCACGATGGTACCAGAGAGGGACTGTGGGAGGGCTCCAGGGCATGTTTGGCCCATCTCACTCAGTCCCAATTGGCAGAACCCCAGCAGCAAGCTAACCTACCTTCAGAGCATCTGCCCCCTAGTGGTCAGTGCACATCATAGCGACTGGTTGACCAGTTGACTGGTGTAAATGCACATTATAGTGAGCGATTGAGCAGCTTTAGCATATCATTAGCATATCACGCTTTGATTGGTTGTTTGATTCTACTCTTTGGTATGTTTGCATATTACCCTTTTATTATATAAGATAAGATTACAAATGTTTGTAGAAAAAATAATGTTCTATGTATATTTTGGTGCTTTCCAGAAATGGTACTAATGTGTATATATTCTAAGTGTATGAATTTTCTGCAGTTTCTCCTGAGCACTAAACAGTTTGTGTGTGACAATCACCAACATGAATATGTTTAGTTGTAGTTCATTCATTCTCCCTCCTAAAGGATTTGCTTGAGCACAACAGTACATTAATGTAATATATTCCTTCTCTTGTGGGTGGAAAGTTCTCTCTCTATTTTTAGTTGTTACAAACAATATTGCCAAATCTATTCTAAATACGTCGCCTTGAGTTCACAGAGAAAGGTTTCCCCAGTGTCTGCGCTTGGGAGGGGAATTGCTGGGCTGTGAGGTATGGTGCTAAATTGCTGTCCAAAGATATTGACTATTAAAATATGTTTGTTTTCCTATACAACACCTCTGTCTTCACAGTGTTGTGTGGTATGTGTATCTGCACATAAT
>PVJC01029080.1:7500-22230 GCA_004026665.1 Murina feae | reverse complement strand
ACACTTAGGGGTGAGCAGGATGGCACAGGGGGCAGTTGGGGGTGAGAAGACTGGCAAGGGGCAATTGGGGGTGAGAAGGTCGGCATGCAGAGTGGTTAGGAGTGATCAGGCAGGCAGATAGATGAGCAATTAGGAGCCAGCAGTCCCGGATTGTGAGAGGAATGTCCGACTGCCAGTTTAGGGATCGGGCCTAATCCAGCAGTCAGACATCCCCTGAGGGGTCCCAGATTGGAGAGGGTGCCAGCTGGGTTGAAGGACAGCCCCCCGATCAGTGCATGAACTTTGTGTACCAGGTCACTAATGTTAAATAAGTGAACAAAACACAAAACAAGAAAGACTAAAAGAAAGAGAAATTTGTGAACCTTAGACTCTAGCCTGACCTCTGCTCTAATTCATTGAGTGGCCTTGGACGAGCCCAGGCTTGGTTTCTTTGCCTATAAAATGAAAATGACCCTCTATTCCTGTTTTTCAGCCTTTTCCTGAAGGACTCTGTCAATGCAATAAGATGAAGAAAGAAAGTTAAAGGTGTCCACATATTAAACAATGGGTCAGCATTGTGGTTATTTGTAGACAATATTATCTACTACATAGAAAATTCTAGAAGATGGGAAGACTATTATATTTAACAAAAGGCTTCACCAAGCTTTTCAGATTCATGATAAACACACAAAAGATAAATTATGTTCCTTTACACCAGCAATGACCAATCAGAGATTGGAATCTCAATAAAGTTGATTTAAAAAGTTATTTAAAAGCAAAATGTAAAAAAGAGTCATAATTTGTTCAACTCACAAATTTTAAATGGGTGTATGACAAAAGACAACTTAAGCAAATATTAACTACAAGCACCATCCATGGAGAAATACTAACCATAAATACATACATAAAACTATCTAGAATATACATTCCTATAAAAAGTTTAAAAAAAGAAAAGGGGAAGAGGTTGAATTAGAAGATCTCTAAATGCCTGGCTGCCTTAGTAACCAAGAATGATTAGGTCCTAAGGTTTAAAGTTGTACGTGTCTGAGTTTTTCTGACTGTCCAGAACTATTTCTATTCTATTCTAACATGAACTTACAGAGACTCAATGGCCCCTGACGGTCCAGCTGCAGCTTTGCAGAAAGGGAGAAAGGGACCCCACCAAAAGTCACTTGTCATAGACTAATTCTGGTATTCAGTGTTTCTGTCTAATGGTACTATATTCCACAAGCCTTTATAATTTTTCTCCAATTTACTTACGTTGTAATTGCCTTCTAGTAACTTGGTGTGCTAAATAGTGAATTTAAGCAAATAATATGGTGAAAGGAAAAAACATGTGCTATTAGAATCCTTGGTAACCTGGGCTAAGCTCTGGACAGTATGTAAATCCAGGAGCTGTGGTATCCTAAGTTTTCTTCATTTAATATCAAAGGAAAAAGTAACAATCTTCCTGAAAGTCCATTTCCTCTTGGCCATCTATATGGTCAACAATAAGTGAAATGTAATATACACCAATCTATACTAATAAAAGGGTAATATACTAATTAGACCAGATGTCATTCCCGACATCCTTCCAGATAAAGCTGGGGCCCAGGCGAAGCCAGCCAAGGTCCAGGGTGCCTGCATATGGCAGGAGGAGGGAAGCCTGGGTCCCCGGTGCCAGAGGGAAGCTGGTGCCGGCAGCCAGGGAAAAGCAGGCCTACTCTTGCATAAATTTTCCTGCATCCGGCCTCTAGTTAAGAAAATAGGAAAATGACTCAGATCTTCTGAGCTTCCTGAGCATGAGATAGAATGTTAAATTGCGTTCCTTTAAAAAGTGGATCTTTCTTATAAGGAGCCTAAAATTCCATTAAAATACCTTAATCCTAGAATCATAGAAATTTCCTACTCTAAATCCATTCCAATGGCTTTGACATTGTATGTGCATAGCAAACTAACTAAGAGACAGACCCAGGACATTGTGCAGTGTACTGGTGAAAAACAGGGACTCTGGAGCCAGACAGATGCTAGCTGTGTGGCCTTGGGCAAGTCACTTAACCTCTCTGTGCTTCCCCCATTCCCTCAACCGAAAAATGATGATAAAAGTGGTACATCCTTCATAAGCAGTAGGAGGATTAGATGAGCTAAGCCAGATAAAATGTGAGAACAGAGCCTGCTACACAGCCAGAACTATGTCGATGCTAGATGTTGTTAATATTATTTCCTTCCTACGGAATGTTATAGGTCCTACTCACCTATAAAGAATTAATCAGACTAGGGAAAAATTAGTCATTTCTCAATGATCTATTCTACTGGAAACTAGCAGTAATGCATAATATAAATACCACAAACTGTGGACCCTCTATAACTGCCCTGTTCAATGCACTAGCCACACAATGTTATTGAAGTTTAAATTTTAATTAATTAGAATTAAATAAAATTTTAAATTTAGTTCCTCGGGTGTATCAGCCATGTCTGGCATGCTCAATGCCACACATGTGGCAACTAAATGGCTGATCTATTGGGCAGGGCAGATGATACAGCATTTCCACCATCACAGTAAGTTCTATAGGACAGTGCTGATCTAAAAGTCATGTATTCAAGGTGTTCCTTCTTACTTCTATATGACGAGAAAGAAAAGCAGAGCGATGGGGGAGGGGACCTAGAGCATGCTGGGTAGCAGGGAGGGTCTTCTTAAAGCTACCATTTCACATACCAGGGCATATATTCCTAAGAAATCTGCTTTGGCTTTTTCCTCATTAAAAAAACATACTTTATTTTACCTTTTTAAAACTCAGTTCTGTGAAGAAAAACAAATCCAGCTTCAGACATGTTGATAGGTCAGCATTAACAATTAGCATGTCATTATGGGTGGCTAAACTGTGACTCCTTAGCAAGGGTCCTGGTGCTTGCCTTCATGTCCCAGTCTAAGCTCATTACAAATCCAGTATGTTTGTGGCTCAGTAAGACGTCCTTACTTAGTTTCTCTATTACTGTTATCATGATGGATCAAACCAGACAGATGCATTTACTGGTTTCCCCCTAACAATAATAAAAAGAAACAGTTTATAAAATCAGATTACATAAAAAATTGCCTAATGATAATAATTTATAAGCTTATTGTGGAATAATGATGTATTCGAGAGTTGTCGTTGTATGATGAAAGAAAGGTAATATGAAAGATTTTTCTCTGTGAAGAATGACTACAGATGAATTGCGCTGAGATACAATTCTCCGATAAGGGACAATAAGAACCTCTAGAACACTTAATAATAGACTACTCAGGGTGAATTGAGGATTGCAATAAAAGCCCATAAATTAAAAAGTTTCCATATGATTTCTGATAAAAAGCATGCCAAGGTGAAATAAAGAATCATTGGAATCAACTGATATCCTTCCTATAGCCTAGTAAAAGGGAAGTTTCTAGGAAACTATATAATTTCTTAAGCCTAGGAATTTTTAAAACGTAGGTTTTAACTATATCTATTTAGAATTCTTTTTCTGATGAAAAGAAAATTTTAGAAAAGAAGTCGGTTTCAGTAAAACTTAAACTGTGTCCCTTTGCGTGTCACAGCCCTGGGGCAAGCATGGTAGATGGCATCTGCATGATAAACACATCGTGTTGATTTATTAGAAACAGATGACTTCAACAAGCTCACACTTTTTACAGATAAAAGAACCAGGACACAAATGAGAAAACCGGGACACGGGAAACTAAGCAATGTGCCCAAGGTCATGCATGCTCCAAGTGGTGAGGTCACAAATGAAACCCAGGCAGGCCATCATAGGTGGAGGAGGGTTTGTCATCTCTACTCTACAGCTGCCTCAATGCAACACGTCTGTACCAGGCTTCACTATGCAGCAGCCAACAGGAAGAGGTGAAGCCTGCATCCCCATGTGGAAAGCTCTTCAAAGACATGTCAAGTTAAAAGAAAGGGGTGGGGGAGGAAGCTGCAGAGTTATATGTATGATCAAACAAAAGAGTGCAATAAATCTGAAGGCATCCCATGCCCATTTGTGCATTCACAGGCATAGAAACCATATATACACCAAAGCTCTAAAATATACCCCAATCGTCACAGAGGTTACTCCTGGGCTGGGAAGGTGTTTGGGAATGGGGTGGAGGGTTCCATTGGGATTCTTTTCTTTTTTCTTTTTGTACTTCTTTGTCTAACTGTGTGGCCCCCCTCCCTAAACCACTCTCTCCTTTAGTTTGGATGCTTGTTTTGTCTCCAAACATATAACTGATGTCTATTGAGAGCTTGCCATGCTCTGTGCTAAGTACTTTAATTCATTATCTCATTTAATCATCTCGATAGCCAAATGAGTGGGGAATTTCCCGGTAGGCCAGGCTGGCATTTTGGACACAGCCAAGGGGTAAAGAGGTGCGAACAGAAAAATGAGGAAGTCTCCTTTTGGTAAAATTCTTGAGTATTTTGCAATAATAAAATGTCAAAACAAACTAGGTTCTTTTCATCAGTTGAAGTTTGTACCACTTTCGAGTAAAATGGTGTTTTGTGTTAAATGAAATACATTTTATAATTCATAAGGAACCATTCCGTGATTGTCCCAATGATGTGTTCTTGTTTTCTGATTTGTCCATATGTCATCTTTTGAGTGGCTGGTCTGTAATTGATATTACTATAAAGGTAAGTCAAGTCCATCTTTGTTAGGTATAGTATTCATTCTCTGGAAATTCTATAAACTATCCAGTGGGAAGTCTCCAGCCTCTAAGAGAATAAAATGAGCAATAAAGATTTTGGAAGCAAATGGATCTAGGTTCAATATGCTATGTGGTTTTTCCAGCTGTATGACAGGAAATTTTACCTACTTTTTCTAAGCCTTAGTTTCCTCACCTGTTAAATGAGGCTAATAATAGTTCCTTCCTCAAAGCAGTTGTCTTGAGGGTTAATTGAGGCAGCAATGAAGGCCTGAGGGTGGAAGATGCTTATGTTCAGTGCACAGAAGTGACCTGTCAGGACTCAAGCAGGGTTTTCAGCACTAAATCCTGATATGTGGGCGCTATTGATCCCTCAGGCCCTGACAGATGGACTTGAATTTCTGTCAAGTTCTCACTTTTAAGCTGCTTTTATCCGGTAAATATACACATTACCTTTGATGCTTCCAGATAGGAGTTAAACAAATGATTAGATATTGTTAAAGGGCTGGGAATGATTCGGGAAAAAGAGAAAGAGTGAGTGACTGAATCACCTTCATTTTGTTGCTCAGACACCTGGAGCCACTTCTTATCTCCTCTGAGATTCAGAGCATGAGAACAGATGGGTTTAAACATCATCTGGAAGGATCTCATGTTAACTATGAAATCCTAGTTCCATGAGACAGCAAATCTTTCAGAGGCTAATAGCTTTTGGAGATGTTGGTCCACAAAATAGATATCTAGCTTCTAATATGGTTTAATTAAGAGCCCCTTCTCCCACACCTCCAGACGCGAGCAATGCTCACTGAAGTATGCCGGAATGATGTCTTTGCTACCTGCATCAATTCTGCATCCTCCCGCTTCCTTCTTGCTCCACCTTCACCCCCACTCTCATCCAAGACTCCATCTCTTCTCTCTGGGCCCATGGTTACAGCCTGATCAGAGTGCTCGCTTCAAACCACACATCTGATTGCCACACCTCATTGCTTAAAATGATCCAATGGCACCTTGTTCTTATTGGGATAAAAAACCATTAGCAGGGGGCCCCATGTCCTCTGACTCTTGTTCTTTTCCTCAGTCTCCACCACTCGCTCCATCCATTCTCTGCCCTCCAGCCACACCAGCTTTCCATCAGTTCTAATTCCCCGTGCACTCAACCCACAGGAATTTTACACAAGATAGTCTTTTTGTCAAAAACTTTCTTCTCCCTCACAACCCTCACCTCACCACTTCTTCCCAAGGTAAGTCCTGTGTCAGACTGAATGCACTGAGAAGCTGACCTCAAAACAGGATCAGACATGCAAGAGTTTTATTGGGGGGCCTGCCTCTGAAGGACAGAGATAGGGGGAGCAGGAGTGACAAGGAAGCAACTTGGATCATGACACAAGTCTGCCACCTGTGACAGAGGGAGAGAAGGAAGGACGAGTTAGAAAGAGCTTCTGACTGCAGTGTGGTTCTGAGAAAGTCTTAGCCAGTGACAGGGAGCCCCCGAACAAAGGTTGCTCACTGGGCAGAAATGGGCAGATTCTAGCAGCCCCAACCCCCATATGCTCACTCCTTGGCTGGGAGCAGCCTGTGCAGAGTGTGGCCTTGAAGTGAATGTGACAATGGATCCAAAGGTGTGATGGCTGAAGCTGTCAGTCAACTATGCTCCCACAGCAGGTTCTCTTAAAGGAAGAACTCTGCAGCGCCCTGCACAGCCACCACCATCCTACCAATCCTTAATCTACCCCAGGGTCTTCTGTTACAGCCCCAGGGAGCACTTCCCACAGGGAATTTGTTTACATGTGTCATTAGTTTAATTTGTGTTGTCCTGGGTGACCCGTTGTTCAGACCTTCATGTAATAATCAGACCTTCATGTGATTATGAGAACAAGAACTAGCTCTGATTTTGCTCATCATTATATCCCCAGCACCCAACTCATGGCATTAATAAAGATTTGATGAGTAAATGAACAAATGAATGAATCGAGCCTGGAGGAAGTAAGGCAGGACTCTTTGGAAGTAACAGCTTTGCTGCATTGGGTGGGCAGGATCTCCCCCAGAGACTATAAGCTGCTCTGTCAATTGCCATTGCCTAAATGCCCTGGTGAGGGTCCTTGGTGAGTCACCTGGGCCACGAGGATACCTATAACCAACAATAGCTTACCAACATGATGGCTGTTGAATTCTTTGGTTATTCAACCTTTCTGGGGGTTAACAGGGATAATGTTGGGGAATAATAACTCACAATGTTACTTTGGTGATTGTGATATTATGTAGGGCATTGTGAGTGTCATCTCTCCACATGCTGCTCTATGTGAGGGGAAAAGGGATCCAAGGAGACTTCATTCCTCACTCCCTCAGCCCTGGAGAAAGGGAAAAAGAAAGAAAGTTCTCTCTTCCTCTAGTTTCCCAGTCTACACACTGGGCCTCTATCGTAACTGTAAGAAACAATAAACAAGATTGGAGTTTATTTCTCACCCACTGGTGTCCAGATCTATATACCATGAGGCCCTGAAGAACTTGTGCTCCTTTTATTTTGTAGTTTCATTGTATGACCTCCATTCTCAACTTCACTTCATGGTTCAAAGTGGCTGCTCCAGCTCCAGTATGTCCCTCATCTGAGCCAGAAGGAAGGAGAAGGAGGTAAAGGCAAAATAAGTCAAGAGCACAACTGCCATTTAGGAGAGTTCTCAGATGCTGCCATATGACATTCTACTTTTACATTGTGTAACAGCCAAAACTTACTCCCATAGCACATCTAGCTGCAAGGGAGGCTGGGAAGTGCCACCATTATTCTGCGCTATCACTTGTCCAGGTATAAATTTGAGTGCTGTTCCCATGGGAGAAGAAAAAACAGATAGGGAGTAGGGACACCCAGTCATGTCTACCACAGGCACATTTCCTTGAACCACATTGGCCTTTGGAAACAATACCATAAAAAGAAAAATTCTGTTTTCTTTTTAAAAGATACCTGCTCGTCTGCTTCATGACCCACATCTCACACAGAGCCCTATTGGAGAGCCCACTCTCTTTGCTTTCACATCAGTAACCTCAGTGACTGAGACTTTGCCCCAGACACCTCACCTTTTGGCAGCCAATGGGAGGTACCATTCCCAGCTCAAAGGCCTGTATCGTGGACAGCCTTTCCCTTTGCCTTACTTTGTTCTCTCCTCAACAAAACGCAACAAAGCCCTTCTGTGCTCAGCTCATAAACAATCACCAGTCCACCTTTCCCAGCCTAAATCCTTTGGAAATATAGCGAGTATCTGGGCCATCTCTATTTGCAAAAATGAGGCAAGACAAAGCAGAGAAAAAGATCCTTTTAACATGAAGTAACAGCATGTTACATTTTCTATATCATCAATATAGACAATGGCTTTAAAATCAGAACAGTAATTGGGGTGATGCCAGCTCCTTGCCATTTTGTGGGGCTCCCTGGGAAAGATGGAAGAACAGAGAGGTAACACAAGAGGCAAAGTATTAAATAGGAGGGTCTGGCATCCTTTTGGTGCTAGCAAAAGCCCTGATTGCTCGTGGCTAACCAGTCAGAGAAGGAAGATGATTTATTATAAGCGGTTGCAGAATATATTATGCATGGTAGAGGCATGGAAAGGTCTTTGATATGTATCTGAAAGAGCTTCAAACACATAAAAGAGATAAATTTTGTATGAAGAGTGTCACTGAGAGGCCGGGAAGAATCTCCGACACATCTTCATATCACATGGAATAATGAAGGGCAGCTCTACGCACACAATCCGGGCATTAATTTCACTTAAAGAGGCCATCATTAGCACATCGACACACCCAACTTCACATGGTGAGCCAGCTGTGCTACTGGGAAGCACAACTAGAGGCTCTACGGTCAAGGCCTTGAACCACGGTCAAGGTCCGGAGTGTGTGTCTTATTGATTGTTTTTCCTCGAAATGCTGATCTGATCTCTGGCTTCTTCCTTTCAATCCTCCAAAACCACAATGTGAGTGCAGTAAACTGCCTTCTTTTGTTTTCCTCTGAACTCCCAGCTGCTGTGTAATTCCCAGATTCTGACCCAAGCCCTCTGGGGGATACAGCATGCCCAGCCTGTGGCCTCATCTCTCAGCTTGTCCAGGTGCCTGTTCTCTGAGGCGGTCACTGGTGTGGCCCTGGCTCCTCACAGGCTGTCTCCTTCATCCTGCTTTTCCTCTTTGTCCAGGCTTCAGGGAAAGCAGGGAAGAGCTCTCGGGAGCTGCTCACGGCATGCTGGCACACAACCAGTTACTGGGCAAGCAACATAATATTTGTCAAAAGCGCCTCTTGTTCTTGAATTATGATTTCCCGCTCCAGGCCGCTGCCACTGTTTGAGTTGGGCTATACCTAATTATGGCTTTATTTGCTTTAATAAAGAGACATCCAAGTGTGCAGACAGTTGCACACAAAACAATAACAACAATAAACGTAAAAGTGTCTCTTTAAACATCTGCAATTCATATTCATTGTTTATCACATTAACCTCCCCTGTGAAGCAATTGGTTAGATTTCCACAACCAGGAGAAGAGAAGGAGAATTCCCAGAAGCACCTGGGGTAAGAGCTTGCTGGAGCCAGGCCCCCTGTGCATTAAAATGGAGGCACATATCTGCTGAACTCCCTGCCACCCTGGTCAGGACGGGGGACCACACCGCCTTCTGCACGTGGAGTGGAGCACCACAGTCAACGCAACTGCCAGCTGAGGCCTGGAGGGATGCCTGCAGCTTATGGAGAGCCAGTCCTACCGAGACGCCAGTCACAGCAGTAGTAATAGTAAAGCTTCAGTCCAGTCCTCAAGTCTCCAAAGCAGAAAGACCCACAGAGCAGCCCCTCCCACTATGGTTCAAGGGGTCGTGTCTTACCTTCGCAAGACAGAACAGGTGAATTTGGTGGAATCCTGGCCCTCAGCACGATTGCCCCTTTCCCAGAAACATGATTTTAACATGTTTCTGTGATACACAAATATCATCTCATCCTCACAAGTCCTGGAGACTCCAGGGCATATGATTTCCCATTGTACAAGTGAGGAAAAGAGAGCATGATGTAGAGACATTTGACCTTCCCAGAGTCACAGTTACTCAGCGCTGGCACCAGGCACCAGTTCTCTGGCTCATGCTCTGAGGTCCACTGAGTGAATGGCCTCCATGGCCAAATGAGAGAGAGAGAGAGAGAGAGAGAGAGAGAGAGAGAGAGAGAGAGAGAGAGAATGAAAAGAGGTAAGTGAGCCTTTACTTCTTGCCCAAGGAACCAGATCCCCAAGATTTATCAAATGTTATCTTTAATCTGCTCTAGCAACTATTATACTAATTCTCCAATTTTGGTGCATTGGCTAACATTCATTACATTTCTTTTTTAAAAAATGATGAATAATTAAAAGAATAAAATTTCATGTATTCAGTCGACAAATATTTGTTGTACAGGTAATGTGTCAGACATTGCACTAGAAGCTGAAGATAAAACAAAAACAAAAATGAGGTACAGCCATGAAGCTTCCCTGAGGAAGAGGATGTTAATCACAGGTGACTGAGCTAAGTATCTGACGAGAGAAGCATGTGGCATTACAAGATGCATAATGTCAGGGAGTTGTTTATGTGAGCAAGGTGTGTATACGGAGTAGGGGGTGCCAGACAGGCAAAGAGAGGGGACAAATGATGACAGAGAAGAGAAGGGTCTGGGTAGAGGTCAGTGATTGGAAGGATTAGGGTGTGACTGGGGAACGAAAGATGGCCAGTGAGGTTGGAGGGCAGACAGTGATGGGGAGAGAGGGATGAAGTGGACTAAAGAGGTGAGATAAACAGGGGAGCACCACTAGAGAGCTGAAACAGGGGGTGGGGCCAGGACCAGATGGAAAGAGAGATACGGAAGAAATCAGATGATGCTAGGTGGAGAATGGATGGTGAGAGGGGATGGAGAGGAGCTCCGTTAGTCGTGAGCTCCCCTTACCCTGGCAGTTGAGAGAATCAGAAGGTGGCAGCAAGAGATCATTTTGTTGAAGCAAAATCAATATAATTTGGGAATCGATTATATCTGGTGGAAGAGGGTATGGCTCCCGGGTGGCTCTCCTTTTGTTGTGTTGGGGTTCCCCAGAGGAAGACAGTGTAAGGAGAAAAGACTGTGAGCTTTGGTTTGGATATGAAAATTGTGGGTACTTCTGAGCCATCCCAGAGGAGATACTGAGCTGGGCATGAGGATCTAGAGCTTGAACAGAGTTGCCTAACAGAAGTTGAATTAGAGAGTTATGTGTGTGCAGCTGGAAATGGAAATCACGGAAGTGAGTGATATCATCTCAGGAGAAGATATGGAGTAAGAAGAAAGGAAGGCTCAAACCTGCTCTTCTTCTGGAGAAGAAGAAGGTGAACGCAGCCTCAAATGAGAGAAAGAATGGGCAGCCAGGGGACCAGGTGGGGGAAACCAAGGGAGTCCTGCCCCCTGAATGTCAAAGAAGTGAATGTGTCAAGAGAAAAGGAGAGGTCGGTGTTGAAAGTCTCTGAGGGTTCAAGGAAAGTGACCATTGGAAAATATCCTTTAAATTTGGTGGTTGGAGGTCAGTGCAAGGTCAATTAAGATGGAGGGAGAGATGGGGAAGGAGTCAGATGATGCAAGGAAAGGAGAGGGAAGAAATGGGAACGGCACTCTTCAGACATCTGGTTTAAAATGAGGAGGAGAGATGGGACAGTAACCAAAGGAGATTTTGTGGGGTTGAAGGCAGCTTTGGTTTGATTTTTTTAATGGAAGGTATTTGAGTATGGATCAAAGCAAATGGGGAAAGTTTCTAAGTGGTATATGTAAAAATTGTGCATTACACTGTAAGTAAATTTTTATTTAACAGAAATAAAAAATAAATATCAAAGTCTAATCAGTGATATACATGCTGCTGTGTTTATGGAGGAAGTGTATTATATTTGCAACTTACTTTAAAATTCATTTAGAGTAAACATGATTGGCTAGAGGGATGCACAGAAGGACAGATACATGATAAAGCAAACACAGCAAAATATTCATTGTGGCATTGAGGTGGTGAGTGTATGGGCAATCTCTATACAATCCTTCCAACTTCCACACTGTTGATGGAAAAAGTAATAGAAAGAATCCAGTTGACAGAAGAAGAAAAAAACTATTCACAAGCAAAAGGAAAACCTGTGCAGTATATTTCCCTAGGAGATGTGGGAAGAAGGGGTTGGTGAAGGCATTTGGCTGAAATAGGAACATAAGACCTCTACAGAAACAAGAAATAAGGGGAAATGAAAATTAATCTCCCTTCCTCAGGCATTTTGATCAAGTAATAGATCTAAAATAGCTCAGCATGTGGCACCACTAATGAGCAGGGTTTTTCTCACACGGGCAATAAATTTGCAACAGTCCCCATGATTTAAGGCAAATCCTGCAAGGTGGTGGGCAACATGGTACTAAACAGGCTAAAATCCCTTTGAACTTTTCATCAAATGCTCCATCCACCTGCCTCCTCCTGCTGCCCACCCGGGAAGAACAGAAGAGCAAACGAACACATGTGCATCCCCAGTCACTCGTTCTCCACTGTTGGCCCTGTCGTCTCCTGAGCCTCCATGAGCACAAGCTGTGGAACCAACAGACTTGAGTTCCAGTCCCAACGGGGACCTTGGCTAGCTGGGTGACCGTAGTCCCCTCCCCTCTAAAATCAGGACAACAATCGCTCCTACCTCTCCTGGTCACTGAAAAGGTTAAATGAGTGAAGTCTTTCACATATAAAAATCCAGGTCCACACCTGGCCCACAGAAAGTGCAACACCCAGATTGCCATTTTTTAAAAATGTGAAATGCAAGTACCATTCATGCATAAATATGCGCTGTTGTAACTCAAAAGACACCTTATAATGTTTGAAAGAGCTGTGGTGCTCCTGGTTGGTTTGAAATCTCTTTTGCTCTCTGCTCACATCTCAAGCTGCATTAAAAAGTGTCCTCTCTGGTGTCCCTGATGCTGTAGGTCATGTTGTTCGTCCACATAAAAGCCCGTTGGAGAATCATTATAAACCAAGCAGCTTTCAGATTGGCGGCTCCTCACTTCTGAAGGGTCCCCCGGAGGTCACAGAGAAGTGCCCCCAGGCCTTCTTTTCTTCCGTGGGTCAAAGACCCACCTGTGGTAATTAGCCTGGACCCCACTGAAGCTGTGTAGCCACAAGACCCAACAAAACCCTTCGACATTCCCCATGGAAAGCGTGTCTCTGATTTCCTGCTCCCAGACCTGAAAAGCCAACTTCTCTGAGCTTTGTGGCAAACGCCAATTCATTAACTGTGTTCAACAGAAAAAGAAAATCTCAAAAGGCTTGTTGACAGCCCCAGTGGCTATGTTGTAACCTTATCCTTATCTTTCATTATCCTGCTCTTATTAGGAAAAGAAAAGAGACTTTTGTTTTCATGGCCATAACCTCAAGAATGCTTTCATACGCAAGAAGCACAGATAAAAAAAAAAATGCACTTATTGGAAGGACCCTAGTATACTTGAAAGTATAAGAAATTTTCACTCTCCCTGTAGAAGTCAGATTTTCCTCATTTGTAGTAAAAGCCAGTCTTTAGTAGCTATAGACGATATATATATAGTGCCAGGTGTAAACGTATTACTAGTTTAATGTAACCCACTGGAGGTAGGTGTTTTAGCCTACTACAGCTCACACCTGCCCTCAGTACAGACACAAAGTCACATTCCCCCTCCCACATGGGTCTTTTCTTAAAGCAGAAATATTTGCAGATAAGGTCAATGGACTACAAGCACCAACAATAAACAGAATGGGCAGGTAATGGGCAAGTAGGTTACCTGAACTTCCATCAGATCTGACCTATATCTTAGGTGACGACCACACCTAAGGACACCGCAGACTCATTCCAGATGATTCCTGTTCTATTTGGCTTGAACAATGTTTTAGGGTGTGTGTTTTTTTTCCTTTAATTAATTGCCTATATTTTAAAATTCTGATATTTCAAATAAAAATCTGTAGCCCAAGTGGTGTGGCTCAGTGGTTGAGAGTTGACCTACGAATGAGGAATTCAGGGTTCAATTCCCAGCTAGGGCACATGCCCAGGTTTTGTGCTCCATTCCCTGTAGGGATGTGCAGGAGGCAGCTGATTAATGATTTTCTTTCATCATTGATATTCCTATTTCTCCCTTCCTCTCTAAAATCAGTAAAAACATTTTTTTTTAATCTGTAGCCTAGCCAGCATTGCTCAGTGGTTGAGCATCAACCTATGAACCAGGAGGTCCTGGGTTCAATTACTGTTCAGGGCACATGCCTGGGTTGTGGATTCGATCCCCAGTTGAGGGGGGGTCGCGTGCAAGAGGCAGCCTATTGATGATTCTCTTTCATTATTGATGTTTCTATCTCTCTCTCCCTCTCCCTTCCTCTCTGAAATCAATAAAAAAATATTTTTTTAAATCTGTATTTTCACTTTTTCATAAAAAATCAGGAGCTCCGACAAAATGAAGTCCTGAGATAGCACCAAGGAATTACATGGGGAGCCTGAGACCCCCCATAAACCTCACCAGCACCCCAAATCCACCTCCAAATAAACATGAACTCTCTGTAACCCAGCTTCCCAAGTAGATATGATGGGGTCCCTGCCCCAAGCTGGCGTACAGTCCGAGAGCAAGAATCATCTGGAAGGGGGAGGAGAGCCATGCCTCCTTTAGAAGAACCCATGTTCTGTGTGTCATTTAAGTTGCCACCAGACCCTTACCTGGCCTGCCTGGTGTCCCCGGGGCATTCACTTGTGAGACCTGGGACCACGGTGAATAGACGACTGAGGAAAGAACATTGTTTTTAATAGCAATTACCTCAAAATACAGTCAATCTTCATCAGAGGTGGATTCCGTGCTTGAAAATTAGGCTCCTTTCTAAGATTTATTTGTAATCTCCACATCGATACTCAACGCACCTGCATGGTGATTCCCAGACAAAAGTAGAACAGCAAAAATCTGAGTCCCTCAAAGGTCTGCGTGCCCATGTAACTGAAGTGGACCAAGGCCCGCTCTGCCTTCTTGTCTAAGCTCTCGCTCTGAACACTGTCCTTCCCATGGTCCAGTTCACGCCACGTTTTCTTCAATTTGGGCGGACTTTTTTGGTGGTTTCCCTATTTAATATGGCTGCTGAGCTGCGGGGGG